>KV006410.1:46182-65763 GCA_001598015.1 Dorcoceras hygrometricum
TTTATTGTGTGACTCGTGGCCTAGAGGCTCTCTGGTGGTCCTGATGCATGAAGCACGTTATCTCAATCAGTAACTCTCTGTGAAGGGATTACAGTAATTCCATAATCATGTCCCTTCTAGTGAAGGGATTATAGTCATACCGTAATTATGTCCCTTCCTGAATGACCGGATCCTCTATGCCATAAGTCCTTAAAACTGAAATGAACCGCTTTATTGTGTGACTCGTGGCCTAGAGGCTCTCTGGTGGTCCTGATGCATGAAGCACGTTATCTCAATCAGTAACTCTCTGTGAAGGGATTACAGTAATTCCATAATCATGTCCCTTCTAGTGAAGGGATTATAGTCATACCGTAATTATGTCCCTTCCTGAATGACCGGATCCTCTATGCCATAAGTCCTTAAAACTGAAACTTTACTTCCTTTACTTTTAAAACAACTTGTAGACTTTGCTCCAGATCGAAAATCAATTTCTGAAAACTGGATGATTCACTGCTATGAAACTCATTTTATCTTTAAAAACAACCATACTGAGTGCATAGCTGGGCTACGAGCTGATGATAGCAAAACCAGCTTTGAGAGGAAACGACTTAGGAAGACAAACAGACTTGTCTAAAGAAAACAGATTTCAAGCGTAATTAACAGCTCTGGATAAATAAAAGGGATCTTGGGTGTGAAACAGATCACGGATGTGAAGAACAACTTTGGCTAGCGAAAATAGCTTTCGAATAGGAAAAACAGATTTGGTTTTTACGATAACCAGCTCACGCATAGTAAAATAGATTTGATTTGAAGTAAATAGCTTACGCGCAATAAAATGGAAACATAAGCTTCATATGAAGAATTTCAGCTTTGGAAGGTCACTCGGCTTTGAGAAACCCAATCAGTTTAGCAACGAATTACGCAGACCAGCAAGGAACATAGGCCAGATCTGCTTAAAACAAAGGTACTGCTCCAGCTCTGACAGTCCCTAAACATACAAGCTCAACCTATTCGACCAAAACATAATCCCGATCAAACCAGCGTCGTCTATATATTCAGAGTCAATGTCTAGAACCTTTACAGCACGCGGAAAAACAAAAAACTTCTCTTGGCTTATCTTATCTTGAATTTGTACAACTCAGTATCTTGAAAATACAACTGCTTGCTAAAATAACTGGTGAGTTTTCGCAAAACTAAAACATCAAAATAGTGAATCCTTAGCTTAAACTTAAACACAAACTGAACTGAACTGAAACAGGCAACAGGCAAGCATACAATAGAAAAAAAACGAAGCAATATATGTTTTTCAGATGCAGCAAGAATCAATTTTTACTTGCCTGAACTGAGAATCACAACGAACAGATGGTCTTGGCTGGAAATCTTCTCAAGCACACTCTGCGAGCTCTTGTATATTTTGAGAGAAATGAAAGATTTTCTTGTAACCCAAAATGAGTTCTAACTCACATAAAATCATATATGTGGGAGTAATTATTTGTAGTAGGTATAAATACAATGATAAGACATGGTTAGTTTACCAAATCCTTGCAAAATTGGTAAAAACTCTCTACTAATATTTTAATTTGTAAATTTGCCAACCCATTTTTATAAAAACAGATCTCCCATCCGAAATTATTTATTTAAAGAAAACTGCTGCAGCTCGTGTTTGTGCTCTGGTCGAAATCCTTCAAGAATCCATCTGGACCGTCGCTTCTAAGCTGGAATAAAAAAGAAATCAGCTTAGATAACTAATACTAGCTTGAACTGAAATCTGAATACTCAAATCTCAAAACAGCCCTTAGAATAAAAAGGCTAACAAGTGTGGCCCTATGGATTTTGGGGCGCTACACCTAGAGACCCGAACATGAGGGCCTCAGAGCGGCATGAACTGCTCAATTAACGGTTGAAAATGGAATAGTCCTAGATCGACGAACAGAGGTCGATCACCTCTATCTACATGGACACTCCGTGAAAATACTAATGTACCAGGAAGAGGCTGATGGCACATCATTCGACAACAGAAAACTCTAAACTTAGGTCAATTATAATTTTTTTTTGCAAATACTTAACTTAAATACAGATTGTCTTCTAGCATAAATCAACTCGATCAAAAATGCTCTTTCCTGCTTTCATCCTCCTCGGGTTATATCCTTATCTGAGTATTGTTAGAGCCAATTTACATGCCCGACCAGCTCGGAATTACAAAGCCCAACACCCGTTGGCACGAAGACCGATCCTCTCGGGAATCTATATCTCGATTTGCTCGGGAATCTACTATCTCGATCTGCTCGAAAATATACTATGTTGACCTTCTCGAGAATATATCATCTCGAATTGCTTAAGAATTTGTTATCCCAACCAGCTTGGCAATCTGTAAGTCCAAACAACTTGGCAACTTATTATCCTGACCAGCTAGGCACCATAAGCCCAACTCTCGTTCGCACAAAGTCCAACCAGCTCGACACCATAAACCCAATTCTCATTGGAAACAGCTTTGGTAGCAACCCCGCCTGAATGCACCACAAATCCCGACCAGGTCGGCACCATAAGCCCAAATATCGTTGGCACAAATCCTGACCAGCTCGGCACCTTAAGCCCAAATCTCGTTGGCACAAAGCCCGACCAGTTCAGCACCTTAAACCCAACGCTCGTTGGAACAAAGCCCGACCAGCTCGGCACCATAGTCCCAACTCTCATTGGCACAAATCCCGACCAGCTCGGCACAATAATCCAATTCTCATTGGTAATAGATTGGGTAGCAACCCTGCCCGAGTGCATCACAAAACCTACTAGCTCGGCACCATATGTGAGACCTGTGTTTTCGCAATCAGGTGTTGGTCGGGTTTGGACCAGCTGTTGGTCGATGTGTTTGGCGTAGACATCGATTTTTTATAAGTGTTGTAATCAGCAGCAGTAGTAGTGGGATCAGCCGTTGAGTGATCGCGTCATTTGTTGATATTTTAGTCGTTGCATTTTGGTAGGAAGCAGCAGCAGTGCTTCGTTAGATTTCAGTCGTTGGTGTATTAGCGCGTATCCAGTTGTTGCGAGAGACCAGCTGTTGAGAGTGATCAGCTGTCGGTATGTTAGTTGCGGTGATCAGCAGAGAGCGCTAAGGGATTCTGAAGCGACGACGTTTTGTGTTCAGGAACCAGCTGTTGGTTTCATTAGCGTGCATCGGAACTACGTCGTTTAGATAAGTTGGAACGACAGCGTTTTGAGTGGAGCGCTTGTATCAGCTGTTGGTTATGATAGACATCAGCTGTTGAGAGATCTCATGCGTTGTGACTGCTGGTTTGTGAATCAGCTGTTGGTGGCAAGGTGACGTGTTCCTCTGCGATATCGTTTGGTTAAGTTGGTGCGACGCCGTTTAGCTTTAGCGTTGTTTGGAAAGATTTAACTGCTGGTTGTTATATTAACGATAGGCAAAAGCTGATGCGAGATTCCTGCTGGTTGGGAATATTAGTTGTGACAACTGATTTTGTCGGTGGATCTAGTCCTGTTTCTATCTGCTGTTTGAGTAGTGTATTTAAGAGAATATTTGGTCTTCGATTGTTTAATAGATCCCATACTTATAAATATTTCCCGATAGTAAATCTTGTCGCGAACCCTAGTTACTGTTCACAGTAACTTTATCCATCCTAATTTTCGATGGTAGGCAACTCCGACGAGAGTGAGAGTGGTAGCGTTGGACTCCTCTCGCTAAGGCGTTTCATTCTATACCTCTTTAGAAAGCGTTGGAGGAGCTGGAATAGGATCTCAGGATCTTTACGATACCTCCCTTATGTAGTTTGCTAGCATAAGCGTTCCCTGCCGTGCCAGTAGTTTTGTTGGGGTAAGCAAAGATGCTACCTTTAAGCTTTGTTAGAGCTTTCCGTTGAATTAGGAAGGTAGATGAACGCTGGTGGAGTTCTAGCTCCCAGCTGCTGTTATTTTACGTTTCGGATTTTAAGCAGTGGCTTGTGTTGATATAGCAGGTGACAGATCTGTGTTGCTCGGATTTGATTGTAGCAGCAGGTGTGGTAATTATAGCTCAGAAGCTGGTGAGGTACAAATATTGAGCTTATATTACGGCTGGAATTGGCATGGATATTATGTTTGATTGCTGTGTGTGAATTGCTTGTTGTTTTATATGCTGTCCAGCTGTTGCATTGCATACGCATGATCATTTCCATTTCAGATGTTGTAGCCGTGCTTTGTTGTTGCTCTGTTTCTTATCAGGATGGAAACAATCTGATGTTGTGGGATTTCGACTGCATAGTGGGAATGGACGTGTTGTCCAATTATAGGACCTCCGTAGATTGTTTCCATGGGATCGTGCGTTTTAGGCCTCAGTCCAGTGAGAAATGGAATTTCTACGGTGCTGACTCTCAATCGAAGATTCCGCTAGTCTCAGTGATGGAGATGTTCAGCTTGTTGTCGGCGGAGAACGCTGGTTTTATGATCTACGTGTTAGATGCATCTTCTTCTTCGCATGTGCAATTCAGCGACGTTCCAGTGGTGCGTCATTTTCCTGATGTGTTTTCGGAGGAGATTCCTGATTTTCCTCCAAGGAGGGAGATTGACTTTAGCATTGAGTTGGTGCCTGGCACAGCTCCGATTTCACGTTCACCATATCGATTAGCACCTGTTGAATTGAGAGAGCTCAAGGTGCAACTGGATGACTTGCTAGAGAAAGGTTTTATCAGACCTAGCATGTCGCCGTGGGGAGCGCCTATTTTGTTTGTTAAGAAGAAGGATGGCACAATGAGAATGTGCATTGACTTCCGTCAGCTGAACAAAGTTACCGTGAAGAATAAGTACCTGTTGTCAAGGATCGACGACTTGTTTGACCAGTTGCAAGGTTCTGCTGTATATTCGAAGATCGACCTACGTTCATGGTACCATCAGTTGAGAGTTAGAGATCAAGATATCGTGAAGACTGATTTTTGTACTAGGTACTGGCATTTTGAGTTTCTGGTAATGCCTTTCGGGTTGACTAATGCTCCTGCAGTCTTCATGGATTGATGAATCGGGTCTTCCACGAGTTTATAGATCAGTTTGTGATTGTGTTCATCGACGATATCTTGGTATATTCGAAGACTCCTTTGGAGCATAAGGAACATTTTAGAGTTTTTCTTCAGACGTTGAGAGACTCGTAGCTGTATGCCAAGTTTTCTAAGTGTGAACTGGATCGCTTTGTGTTTTTGGGTCATGTGATTTCAGCGGATGGCATTTCTGTGGATCCCAGTAAAGTAGATGCTGTTTTGAACTGGGAGCGACCTAGGAATGTGTCTGAGGTTCGTAGTTTCTTGGGTCTGGCTGGCTATTACCGTCGTTTTATAGAGCGTTTCTCTAGTATAGCTAGGCCGATGACTCAGTTGACTCAGAAGGACAAGCGGTTCGTTTGGACTGAGCAATGCGAGAATGCTTTTCAATTGCTCAAGGAGAAGTTGACCACTGCGCATGTGTTGGCTTTGCCGTCTGGTTCAGGTGGCTTTGTTGTGTGTTCTGATGCTTCGCTCAATGGATTGGGCTGTGTGTTGATGCAGCATGGACGAGTCATTGCGTATGCCTCTCGGCAATTGAAACCGCACGAGACTCGTTATCCAGTTCATGATTTGGAGCTAGCAGCTGTGATCTTTGCATAGAAGATTTGGCGCCACTATCTGTATGGCGAACAGTTTGTGTTGTATTCGGACCACAAGAGTTTGCAGTATTTGTTTTTGCAGCCTGACTTAAATATGAGACAACGTAGGTGGATGGAACTGTTGAAGGATTTTAATTGTGAGATCAAGTACCAGCCTGGGAAAGTTAATGTAGTGGCGGATGCGTTGAGCAGAAAGGCTCAAGGAGATATGCTTGCGTCGTTGTATGTTTCTAAAGACCGTGAGCATCTTAGCACTACGGGTTGGAGGTTTTATCCGGCTGAGGATTATATGGTGGTTTCTTCTTTCCAAGTTGAGCCACAGATCATTTCGAGCATTAGAGCGGCTCAAGGGACAGATCCTTCCATCCACGAGATGAAGTTGAAGGTCAGGGCTGGTCAACTTGAGGACTATTCTGTTTCGTCCGATGGTTGTTTTCGTTTCCGTGGTAGGTTGGTTGTGCCCAACTTGATAGATCTTCGGGAGGAGATCCTTAGAGAAGCGCATTGCAGTAGACACTGTTCATCCAGGTGCACGAAAGATGTACCATGCGTTGAAGCCGCACTTCTGGTGGGCTGGTTTGAAGAGCAACGTTGCTGGTTTTGTTGCTCGTTGTTTAAACTGTCAGCAGGTTAAGGCTGAAAGGATGAGACCTGGTGGTCTGTTGCAGAGTTTGGAAGTGCCCCAATGGAATTGGGAGCACATAGCGATGGATTTTGTGACGCATTTGCCTCGTTCTAGCAGAGGTTGCTATGCGATTTGGGTTGTTATCGACAGATTTTCGAAGTCTGCGCACTTCATTCCCTATGGTATGACCTTCTCTTTGAAGAAAATGGCGAACCTGTACGTGGATTTTGTGGTTAGATTGCACGATGTGCCTGTTTCAATCGTTTCGGACCGAGATCCGAGGCTCACTTCCAGGTTTTGGAAGAGTTTGCAAGCAGCTTTGAGTACCAGATTGGCTATGAGTACAGCGTATCACCCCCAAACAGATGGCCAATCTGAGAGAACTATCCAGACGTTGGAGGATATGTTAAGAGCTGTTGTAATGGATTTTGGTGGTAGTTGGCAAGACGCGTTGTCTTTAGTTGAGTTTTCTTACAATAACAACTATCAAGTGACGATTGGTATGGCGTCATTTGAGGCTTTGTATGGCCGAAAGTGCAGATCGCCACTATGTTGGGAAGAAGTGGGGGAGAAGAAGCTGTATTCCCCAGAGTTTGTGCAGTAGATGATACAGTGGATGAAAGCTGTCCAGTATCGCCAAGCCAGTTATGCAAATAGGAGGCGTCGACCTCTAGAGTTTCAGGTTGGTGATCTCGTTTTCCTTAAAGTTTCTACATTTCGCAGTGTCATGCGTTTTGGACACAAGGGAAAGTTAGCCCCTCGTTATGTTGGTCCGTATGAAATTGTTGAGAGGATTGGCCCTTTGGCGTATCGGCTGTTTTTGCCACCAGATTTATCTTCTCTACATGATTTCTTTCATGTTTCCATGTTGAGGAAGTACGAGCCAGATCCGTTTCATGTGTTGAGAACTGACGAGGTTGAGCTAGATCAGACATTGAGTTATGTTGAGTATCCCTTGCGAATTTTGGATCGTAAAGAGAAGCAGCTGAGGAATAAAACCATTCCCTTGGTGATGGTTCAATGGAGCAAATATGGTAGGGAGGAAGCTACCTGGGAGATGGAAGAGAAGATGCAACGTGAGTGGCCTCATCTGTTTGCGTGAGTGTTGCATCAGATTTCAGTAATTGTTTGCTCAGTTATCTTGAACTCTTGGTTGTGAGTTCAGTTGTTGCCCGAGTTTGATTTCGAGGACGAAATCGTGTTTTAGTGGGGGAGAGATGTGAGACCTGTGTTTTTGCAATCAGGTGTTGGTCGGGTTTGGACTAGCTGTTGGTCGATGTGTTTGGCGTAGACATCGATTTTGTCTAAGTGTTGGAATCAGCAGCAGTAGTAGTGGGATCAGCCGTTGAGTGATCGCGTAAGTTGTTGATATTTTAGTCGTTGCGTTTTGGTAGGAAGCAGCAGCAGTGCTTCGTTAGATTTCAGTCGTTGGTGTATTAGCGCGTATCCAGTTGTTGTGAGAGACCAGCTGTTGCGAGTGATCAGCTGTTGGTATGTTAGTTGCGGTGATCAGCAGAGAGCGCTAAGGGATTCTGAAACAATCAGGTGTTGGTGGTAGGCAACTCCGACGAGAGTGAGAGTGGTAGCGTTGGACTCCTCTCGCTAAGGAGTTTCGTTCTATACCTCTTTAGAAAGCGTTGGAGGAGCTGGAAGAGTATCTCAGGATCTTTACGATACCTCCCTTGTGTAGTTTGCTAGCATAAGCGTTCCCTGCCGTGCCAGTAGTTTCGTTGGGGTAAGTAAAGATGCTACCTTTAAGCTTTGTTAGAGCTTTCCGTTGAATTAGGAAGGTATGTGAACGCTGGTGGAGTTGTAGCTCCCAGCTGCTGTTATTTTACATTTCGGCTTTTAAGCAGTGGCTTGTGTTGATATAGCAGGTGACAGATCTGTGTTGCTCGGATTTGATTGTAGCAGCAGGTGTGGTAATTATATCTCAGAAGCTGGTGAGGTACAGATGTTGAGCTTATATTACGGCTGGAATTGGCATGGATATTATGTTTGATTGCTGTGTGTGAATTGCTTGTTGTTTTATATGCTGTCCAGCTGTTGCATTGCATACGCATGATCATTTCCATTTCAGCTGTTGTAGCCGTGCTTTGTTGTTGCTTTGTTTCTTATCAGGATGCGAGGGCGAGCGGCAATACCGCACTCTCATCTCCCTGCTGGTCTGTTAGCCCTCATGCGCCGAGTGGTTAACTACCACAGTTCATGAGTTGGGCAACAGCAGGTTGAGTTATTGATGTATCTGGTATTCAGGTGTGGTGTAAATATGAGCGGGTAATTCCCGTGTGCTTGTACACACACCAGCGGCCACTAACTATTCTTCGCAGAATCTATTGTCAGCTGTTGAATTCCTTGGTTCCCTTTCTTGGTTGTAGCCTTCGGCTGTTGCATTGTCTTTCATGCATATCATTAGCATTATATCTTTTGCTATTCATTGTTGTTTTATAGTTGCTCTCCGTACTGGGGTTTAACCCCGAGGTCCCTTTGGGGCTGCTGTGTTTGTTTGCCTGTTTATTGTTCAGGTTTCCCAGGTTATTCCGTTGTCCGTGGCTTTGATCCAGCTGGTGGTGCCCCAGGAGGTGGATAGAGTGTCCCAGTTATGTATATTATTTATGTGCACTGGTATCACCGCGGGTGGGATGTCCCGGGTGATGCTTAGATATATATAGTTGTCAGTATCTTAGTACTTGTGTTGTATTCAGTCGTTGGGCACTTGTTGTGTTTGAATAATTGTGCTGTTGTGGATTTATAAATTGGGATTATTTTAAATATCTTGTATTTTAAATTATGTTATCTTTCAGTCAGGCCAAAAGCAAAAAATTTTAACCATTTTTTAGTAGCTTTCGCTTGTTTTGCGTGTTTTGTCTCTGATGTGTGCACGAGGCAAGACACCATAAGCCCAACTCTCGTTGGCACCAAGCCCAACCATCTCGGCACAACTAACTCTACCTTCTCGAAACGAAAAGTTCATGTCTTGTTTAAAACATCTCGAGTAGCAGCTCTATCCAAGTATATGATCAAAAGGACGACCATCTCGGTACAACGAGGTTGCTTCTATTGTCAACAGCTCGGGTAGTCAACTCACCCGGACCCAACTTGATTTTCCTCAACCGCTTATGTGTTGAGCTAGTTCGGACCTCTCCTCGAGGTGGAAGTTCAACCTGATTATGAGCGAGAGATTAACCTAGTCAATGACCTGCGCAGCTCGGATATCGCTCTCTCATACTTGTTAGTTTTTGCTATTGATTATTTAATAAAGCTCGAGATATTTCAAGAATTCTACTCGCACTTAATAGCCTTTAAGGAGCTAGCCTGATGTGATCATTTCAATCTCGGGTTTCTCGGGTTATCCCATTTCGCACTAAGTTATTTTTTGAAAAATTTGTGCTCAAACTACGCATCCACGTTAGTGCTCGAGGTAAGCAAACAGAAGCAAGAAAAAAGAGCATATTTCATTAAGTCTCAAATCATTACAAGTAAAAGAAAAGCCTAGATACAAGCATCAGGAGTGGGGGGGGCTGCCTCTGGGCCCGAGCTATCCTCTCTCACCAGTTCACCCTACTCGGGCATGTCCTCCAAATCCTGCATCACGTCAAGGAATGCGGCTGGATGATCCTCCTCCGAGTAGCTGTTAGCTCTAAACTGAGCTAAACAACCATTGAAGTCGTGCTCAAAGTAGACATGCCTTCTCCACGGATAAGGTTTCAAATTTGGGAGACTTCAAGAACTTATACTTCTCAAGATTCCCCGCAATCTTCACCTCTTCCTTCAACCTGTTAACCTCTCCATTTAACTGTTGAATATCTGTTTCAGAGGACTGCACCTGAGCTTGGGTCGCCTCAAGCTCAAGCAGCAGCTGCTGCTTCTCCTCGTCCTTCTGACTGCGCAGCTTCTCAGACTGCTTCATCAGTTGGTCAAGGCGGTTCAACACGCCATCCATGGAGCTTTGGGTCAAGATGATCTCATCGTGTGCTCGGGATAAGAGGTTTAACGCCTCACTGCTCTATACCAGCCTCTATGTCATATAAAAGTTATCTTAAGCACTAGCATAGTTAGCCGCAAAACCAGAAAGGAGTAAGTACCTGCATAAAGTGGAGATCTACTTCCTCGAGGACGACTGCATCAGGAGTTCTCTGAACAAAGTCAAAATATTTATCCGCAACAAAATTATGACGCCCACGCCCATGGGCATCAACGGAGTTGGAATAATTTAAATAACAAAAGGAAAATAAGGGCTGAAATGAAATATTGTAAGCTGTATTTCTTACAACACAAAAGAAAATTTAGACACAAACACACTTGGCGCCAAATAATAAATAGCGGAAACAGATCTGAACCACAAGTTGATATAAAATGCAAAGTGCGATATTACAACATCTGAAATTCTATATGAATTCGATCATTGTTGTAATGGATCTAATACAGATTTGTCAAAAGATCAAAAACAACAACAACTGCGTGGAAAACATCGGCCATTGATAAACACAATCACCTCAGCTGGTTCAGCTCCCGCCACCGGCTTGCCCCAGATCTGTCTCACCTGCACCATTTAAAAGCTAATGAACCTAGGGGCTCAGCAAGTAAAATATGAGGATAACAAATTCACTTAATGCAGGCTGACATCTTACATCTTAACATAACTTAGTTTAAAGGAAGGAATTTAACTTAAAACATCTCTCGTAAAACAGATTCGGGACACAACCCAGATCTCATCATTATTTTCTTGTGATTTATGGCTTAGAAGCTCTCCTTAGGTCCTTTGGCACTTGATCAAGTTACTTCTGAATTCAGTCTTTATGGCATGAAGCCATATATGAAGGGGAAACCGACACGCTGGACGACTGCTCATCCTTCCTTTATGAAGGGGCAACTGTCTTGACAACTGCTCCCCCTTCCTTTATGACCGTCTGTTATCTATGCCATAAATCCTTTAAAACTAAACTTTTCTTCCTTTAAACTCATATCTGGTTGAAATCAGATTTGAATCAGGGTTCACTATATTTTGAAACTCGTTTTTTGATGGATCTGTTTTTACAGATCCTGATTAAGTTTTGAATTACACAAAACCTGTTATTGTGTTTCTAACAATTCCAATTAAGTGTGCAGATTCTAGCTATCGAAGAAGATGATGAACAGTCGAAGAATCTATCCAGCCGATGGTTCGCAATATAAACAATCAGCAGTTGGTTTGGTGTTCAATAGTAAACCAGCTGGAACGATGACAACCAGCTGCAAGCGCTAAAGAGCGAAGTGAATCAGCTGGAACATGTTTTGAGAAGTCTGCTGAAGAAATAAATCGAAGAAGAAGATTCCAATTATAAGTACTGTTGATGAATCTATTGACAGTCGCTATTCAAGAAGCTAAGAAGAGTCGCAAGATGGAGCTGGAACGAAGAAGATCAGCAGGAAGCTATTTTCAATCAGCAGTTGAGAAGATGCGCAAGATATGGAATCAGCTGTGATGACATCAGCCTTGATGTCATCACAATCAGCAGTTGGCTATCAGCAGATAAAGAGAAGCGAAATAGTGAAGCGACGTCGTGCTGAAGAATCAGCAGATGGTTTAGCTTTGATG
Organism: Dorcoceras hygrometricum; assembly: GCA_001598015.1. Taxonomy (NCBI): domain Eukaryota; kingdom Viridiplantae; phylum Streptophyta; class Magnoliopsida; order Lamiales; family Gesneriaceae; genus Dorcoceras; species Dorcoceras hygrometricum. The sequence continues at coordinate 57,988 of KV006410.1, forward strand.
ACGTCATCGGTGACGTCATCACAATCAGCAGATGGTTTGAATCCAGCAGTCGCAAGATACCAGCAGGTAGCTTGTTCATCCAGACGCAAGAGAGAAGCGACGTCATAGAGGAGGCAATCCAGTCGCAAGCTACTGTTCACCAGCAGATGCCATTTGGAGATAGCGATAGCAAAACGATGTCGTTTACATAAGTTGATACGACAGCGTTTTGCTCTTGCGCTAAAGATTCAGCAGATGCTCTTTGTGTTGAGATCCAGCAGTCGCAAGATACCAGCTGGAAGCATATGTTTTATACCAGCTGGACAACCAGACGCAAGCAACAGCAGCATCCATTCGAGAGCTTATATGAACCAGCTGTTGCTATATATCCAGTCGCAAGCTACAGTGGATCCAGTCGCGAGCTTCAGTGTTATTGTATATCCAGTCGACTTGGTACCCAGACGCAAGAAAAGAAGAAGTAGCGAAGCATGGCATCCAGGTGCAAAGATATCCAGTCGTTGTGATGGATCAGCAGTGAAGCAGTTGACGATTTACGAAGAGTTATCAAAGATGGATGTCATCTGCTGAGCTCAATTCAAATGGCGAAAACGACAAGAAGCCTGTAAAATAAAAGGACACAAGTACTATTCCCTGTCGGTACTTTACAGAACACATTTGAACGGGAAGAATTTTGTGTCCAACGGGATTAATTTGAACAGAAGCTTTATATGCGAAGAGAGCGCTATTGAAGAAGCGATACTGCGTAACTGCGAAGCAGAGGCAGTGAGAGTTGTTGTCGCACAGAAAAGAAAATCAATAGTAGACAACAACAGAGGGAAAATGAATCTGAAGTGAAGCTGTCAATTACCATTCGAGAGAGAGCTTTATTGTAGTTGACAGTGGAGCTAGAATAGCTAGTTAGAGCATTTCCCTAGTGTGTGAGAAAAACAGAGAGTTGAGCGTTTCATTGTATCAATCTCACACACAGAGATTCATTCACAGTTTATTGGTGAATGAATCTCAAAACGTTTCTCAGTTCCCGTCCAAGCACGATGACGTAAAACTCATGTGTATGTAGTTAGTCACACAGTTGAGGCTGGTGTGCATTTGAGGAGTCTAGGAGTTCTCACAGCTGCTGGTTGTGGGATTGGGTCTGTACACCAAGTTGTAAGATCAAATCTTCTAGTGGATCCTTCCGAGGTGGAAGAAGGGGAGATGTAGGACATTGAGGTCCGAACTTCCAGAAACAAATATGCTGAGTATTGTGTTCTTTATTCATTCAGCATTCGATTTACTTTAGCACGCATGCACGCATAACAAATCAGCACTTGCATTTACTTAGCATCGCATACAGTTAGCACACTAGCACTTGCAAGTCTCGAACAGATTTATGTTGTACATAAATCTGTTTGAGTTGTTTTAAAATATAGGATTCAGTTCTGGTATTTTCCGCATGATTTTTAAATCATACCAGATCCTGTTTCCGGTGCTCTTGTGATTTTAGATGTTCAAGAACCTTGAGCTATTGCAGCTCGTTTATAGCAGCGCAAAATTTTTACTGTTTGTCAAATCAGCGCTGGCTATCTTTTTGATCCTATTTTCGGACCAACAAACAACCATCACCAAAGGAATGGTTAGTCGTAGAAACAGATTCGACTATATGAGGAATATCTCTAACGTTGAAACATATGTGACTAGAGGAACAGTATCATTAGTAAAACTGATTCGACTATATGGTATACGTCGCTGGCGTGAAAACAGATTTGACTCTAGGAGCGCTATCTCTAGCGTGGAAATTCAGATGTGACCATGGAAACACTATTGCTAACGGGTAAAACAGATTCTACTGAAGAAAAGATATATCGCTCTCTTAAAGAAACAGACTTGGCTAGCGAAGTGGCACTACTGGCGTGAAAATCAGATTTGACTGTAGAAACAGTGTTTAAGAGCGAACAGATTCGACATCGGTAAGGCAAACTTGATATGGGATTTCAGAGTTGGAGATAGGATCTGGTTACTAGCATAGGAAAACCGACATGGATAAGTATATTAGTGCTGCAATATCTCGACGACACCCAAGATGCCAGCTCAGCCTATCTAATCGGAACAAAATCCCGATTGGACCAGCATCGCCGATTACTTGGAGTCAAGCCAGACATCGCCATTCACCAAGAAAACTTCATAATCATTCAAGGAACTAGAATATGGATGCCCAAGGTTTTTAAGAACACTTCAACATTTGCATTAAAACATGCTGGAATTCTTTTGAAACTGAAAACAACAGTGAACCCGATCTTTCATTTTCATAAACATGATTGAACATTGCCATATCTTAAACATAAACATTCAAGCAAACATAACTGAGGAAAACAATATATGCTTTAAAATGGTGTAGCAAAGATCAGCTTTTACTTGCCTTAACACTGGATACACAAGCTGGTTCCTGCAGAATTACTCCCCAAGACCACGACGAGCTCCAGAGAGTTTTAAGAAGGTGAAAGATTTTCTTTACAAATGAAAGTGACTCTAACTTCCCATAATCAATCATATAAGGGGACATGATTGCAGTTGGTAAAAACACTTGAGTAGGTGTGGGGTGTCCTACCAACTATTTGTCCTTTCAAAATATTTGTTAAAAGCTCCCATCCATTGTTCAAATTTAGAAATTTGCCAAAAGATTTTTGAAGAGAACAATTTGCTCAATTTGAAAGCATTTTCGAACAAAATCTAAAATCTGCTCGTGTCTTGTGCTTGAGGCGAAATCTTCCTAGAAACCTTCCGCGTCGTGTCTCAAGTCTGAAATCTGAAATCAGCCTTTTAAACAATTAAAATGAACTTAAAGCTGAAATCTGAGACTGGAAATATCAAAATGACCCTTTAAAATAAAAGGAATGAATTGTGGTCCTATGGATTTTGGGGCGTTACAACTCTACCCTCCTTATGGGAATTTCGTCCTCGAAATTTACTTACCAAACAGATCTGTGTAAAGTCTATGAATATCAGCTTCGGTCTCCCACGTAGCTTCTCGTTCTGTTTGGTTAGACCATTGCACCTTAACCATAGGGATACTACGGTTTCTCAACTTCCTAATCTCTCAAAGAAGAATCCTCTCGGGTCTCTCTTCGTAACTCAGATCTGGTGCTAACTGAATTGGCTCATGGGTCAATTCATGCAACGGGTTGGGAATATACTTCCTCAAAGATGATACGTGAAAAACACTATGCACTGCGGACAGATACGGAGGCAATGCTAAACGATAAGCCAATGTTCCTAATCGTTCCAGAATCTCATAAGGCCCAATATATCTGGAACTCAGCTTTCCTTTCTTTCCAAAATGCATTACTCCATTCATCGGAGCTACTCTAAAAAACACATGGTCACCAACCTCAAAACTCAGCTCTCGTCGTCTATTATCTGCATAACTCTTCTGTCTGCTCTGAGCAGATCTCATCCGCTCTCTAATCCTTCTAACAGCCGCAGCTGTTTGCTCTACCATATCTAGTCCTAAACCAGCTCGCTCTCCTACCTCATCCCAGTGAAGAGGTGTTCTACATTTGCGACCATAGAAAGCTTTGTATGGGGCCATCTGGATAGAAGATTGAAAACTGTTGTTATACGCAAATTCTACCAACGGCAGCTTTGAATCCTAGCTCTCTGAAAAATTCACAATACAAGCCCTGAGTAAATCTTCTAAATTCTGAATCACCCTTTCAGATTGTCCATCTGTCTGGGGGTAAAATGTTGTGCAAAAAGTCAGATTCGTACCCAAAGCTCTATGTAAACTCTTCCAGAAAGCTGACGTAAACTTCGGATCTCTATCAGATACTATCGAAACCGGAACAACGTGCAGCCTCACTATTTCCTTCACATACATATCTGCATATTTGCTCACATCATATTGTCTTAACTGATAGGAAGTGAGCAGACTTAGTGAGTCTGTCTACTATAACCCAGATAGAATTATATCCTTGAACAGTCCTGGATAATCCAACCACAAAATCCATAGCTATGCACTCCCATTTCCATTCTGGAATAGGCAGGGGCTTCAACATTCCTGCTGGTCTTTGGTGTTCATCTTTCACCAATTGACACGTCAGACATTTAGATACATATATCTCTCTTCATTCCCGGCCACCAATACAACTTCTGGAGATCCTTATACATCTTAGTACTCCCCGGATGCACAGAGTCTGTATGGGCCTCTGTCATCAAATCTGATCTCAGGGTGTCTACTTGGGGCACCCACATCCGACCTTGAAATCTGACTACTCCTTCTTCTGAAAAATAGAGATTGCTACCTCTTTCTCTATCTTGCTTAACCCACTTCTGAAGCTGCTCATCTTTCAGCTGTCCCTCTCGAATCTGGTCTAACAGATTAGATCGAATGGTGAGGTCTGCCAAGATCATAGTACTACCACTGGGTACCAATTCTATTCCAAACTTCTTAATATCATATGCCAATGGTCTCTGGACACTGAGTTGGGCTAATCCAACAGATTTCCTACTTAGAGCATCCGCTACTACATTGACCTTTCCTGGGTGATAGCTGATTGTACAGTCGTAATCCTTCACCAGCTCTAGCCATCTCCTCTGCCTCATATTAAGTTCCTTCTGGGTGAAAAGTATTTGAGGCTCTTATGATCTGTGAATATTTCACACTTCTCCCCATAAAGGTAATGTCTCCAGATCTTCAAGGCAAAAACTACAGCTGCTAGCTCTAAGTCATGTGTGGGATAATTCTTCTCATGATCCTTAAGTTTTCTGGAGGCATAAGAAATTACTCTACGGTCCTGCATCAGTACAGCACCTAAACCCAACTTGGACGCATCTGTGTAAATCACAAACTTCCCTTGATCAGATGGCATGGTTAGCACGGGGGCTTCTATCAACGCTTGTTTCAACTTGTCGAAACTGAGTTGGCATTCTGGAGTCCAATCATACTTAACCTTCTTTCTTGTTAGCGAGGTCAAGGGGACTGCTATCTTCGAAAATTCTTGAATGAATCGCCTATAGTACCCGGCTAAACCCAAGAAACTCCTTACTTCTGAAACAGATTTGGGAACTGGCCATTCACGAACAGCTTCCACCTTAGCTGGGTCTACCTCCAATCCATCCTTAGATATAATATAACATGAAATAGCCACTTTCTCCAACCAAACATCACATTTACTGAACTTGGCAAACAATCGCTTATTTTTCAAAACTTGAAGCACTGTCCTCAAACGGTCTACGTGCTCAGATCTAGTCTTAGAGTACACAAGGATATCGTATATGAACACAACTACTAACTGATCCAAAAATGGTTGAAAAACTCTATTCATCAGGTCCATAAAAGCTGAGGTGCATTAGTAAGTCCAAAGGGCATTACTAGAAACTCATAGTGACCATAGAGGGTTCTAAAGGACGTCTTATGGATATCTGCCGGCTTAATCTTCAACTGATGGTAACCAGATCTCAAGTCAATCTTAGAAAAGACTATTGATCCCTTTAGCTGGTCAAAAAGATCCTCAATCCTAGGAAGGGGATATTTATTCTTAATGGTCAATTTATTCAGCTCTCGATAATCTATACATAACCTCAGACTCCCATCTTTCTTCTTAACAAACAAAACAGGGGCTCCCCACGAGGATGTGCTCGGTCTAACGAATCCCTTGTCCAGCAGATCTTGTATCTGTTCCTTTAATTCTCTCATCTCAGATGGATCAAGGTGATAGGGTGGTATAGATATCGGTGCGGCTCCTGGCACTAAATCAATAGGGAATTCTAGCTCTCTATCTGGTGGTAGTCCATGGATATCTTCTGAGAAAACCTCGGGAAAATCATTTACCACCTCCACATCTGAAATTTGGGGTTTACTAATCGTAGTTAAGGATGTTAGGCTTGCTAAGAATCCTACCCCTCCTTTCCTCAAACAGCGTTGAGCCTTAAGAGCTGATATAATGCGCGGAATCTTCCAAATCTGATTGGCCTCAAACGTAAACGGGTCTCCTCTGGGTGGGTTAACCACTACTGTTCGGAACTTAAAGTAAATTACTACTCCATACTTGGTCAACCAGTCCATTCCCAAAATCATGTCAAACTTTGGAATCGGTAGCATAATCAAATCTACGGTAATTAATCGCCCTTGAAGCCTAAGTTCTAAATCTTGAAACAGATCGTAGGATGCTAACTCTTATCCTGAGGGTACCGTTACGCAAAAGCCTATAGTTACTTGGTCGGGTCTGATGGGTAACTTCTTATCAAACTTGGCTACTATAAAAGAATGGGTAGCTCCTGAATCTATCAAGGCTATGGAGGTCATACCAGCAATCAAGATCTTACCAGTAACCACCGTCGAATCTGGGTTGGCCAGCTCAGCTGTCATCACAAAAGCTCTACTGGTCACCAGCTGCTTAGTCTTTGGGCAATTCTTAAGAATATGCCCTGGCAATCCACATCTGAAGCAGACGTTCTGGCCAAGTCTGCATGGACCAGGGTGAGTTTTCTGGCACTTGGGACACACTGATCTGGTGTTGCTAGCAGGAACTGCACTAATAGGTTGGATGGGTAGGTGCTTATGCTCTTGAGGCCTCTGCTGATTCTTATTCTGCTTCTTAAACGGCCTCTGATCCTTCTGCTGAAAGGCCTGCCTCTTCTGTTGTCTTTCTTCTTCCACATCTTTCCAGTCCCTCTCAATTTGCAGGGATCTATCCACTGCTTCCCTGTAAGTCCTAGGCACAGATAGCCTAACATTCATCTTGAACATAGGCTTTAACCCTTCCACAAAATGACCCGACTTCTCCTCTGGGTCATTACCAATAAGAGGCACAAAATAACAACCTCTTTCAAACATCCGAACATATTCATGTACGGTCATGCTTCCCTGTTTCAAATTTAGGAATTTCCTCTTCAACTCAGACCTCTTGTCTGCTGTGAAGTATTGCTCAAAGAATACTCGCTTAAAATCTCCCCAAGTCAGATTTGCTAAGTCCATCGATAGCTTGGCTCCTTCCCACCAAATCATAGCGTCGTCTCTCAGCATGTAGATAGCGCACCTGGGCCTATCCAAATCTGGCATCTGGAGGTACTCAAAGATAATCTCCATCGACTTTATCCAGCTTTCAGCAACCAGTGGATCTGTAGTACCACTAATCTCCTTCGGTTTCTGCCTTATAAACTTCTCTTGAGGATCATCGTGGCTTGGTCCTCTACTACTCGACGATTGGCCATTACCTCTGCCAGATTGTTCTACCAACAGCCTTAGAAGTTGGGTAATGTTAGTGTTACTGTCTAGGTCGGGTTCTTCTAAGGAAGTGTTTCTTCTACTTCTTCCTCTGCCAGACATATTAATCTGTTAGAGTAGATGCCCAACTAGCCAACTTGTGGCGTGTGGGTTTTATAGACTCTTGTACAAACAATCTTTATATATGATATTCGCATTTTCTTATATGGAATTCTTTACTTTCATTATGTGTGTAATGATTTACAATTGTGTCGAGTAAAGACCTAGAATACACTAAAGCGTATGTTAGATGTGATAGTGGGTATGTCGGCTATCATGAAACACATCTAATAGTCGCTGTGTATTCTGAACATGTTCCTAGTCGATTGGGCCGTCAAAATGAGGATAAGGCCGCCCGAGTTCGAGACTAGTATCTGCGATGCGAAGTACCATGTTTCATTGGTAGGGAACATTGTGATGATCTGAGCATGCAGATAGATAGTGACCTGGTGATCTATCGAACTACCCTCGTTCGAAGTGGTTACCATTTGTCGAGTGGATAAGTCCGAGGTCTTGGTTGTACTGATTAGTCCTCA
>KV006410.1:66113-90300 GCA_001598015.1 Dorcoceras hygrometricum
TATCCTCATTTTGACGGCCCAATCGACTAGGAACATGTTTAGAATACACAGCGACTATTAGATGTGTTTCATGATAGCCGTCATACCCACTATCACATCTAACATACGCTTTAGTGTAATCTAGGTCTTTACTCAACACAATTGTAAATCATTACACACATAATGAAAGTAAAGAATGCCATATTAAAAGAATGCGAATATCATATATAAAGATCGTTTGTACAAGAGTCAATGAAAACCCACACGCCACAAGTTGGCTAGTTGGGCATCTACTCTAACATGACTTTCCCCTGCGCTTTTGAGAACTTTCTTCTCCAGTAGACAGCGCTTTCCTCTTCCCTTTCACCAAGCCGGAGGGAGCGGCTTCACCCGAGAAGACCTCAGACTTGGATGTTTTCTCCTTCATGGTTTTCATCATCTCTGCCTTTCCCATCCCGTCGACTGCAAGAAATAGAGCATAAAGCATAAGCATTTCAGGGCTACATATGGTCAAAATGGTATATAGGAGCAATGGTAATACCTAAATCCTCGATCAGCTCATGTTGTTTTCTGCTAAACCTAAAATGATACAAAAGATCTTCCTTTACTAGTTCTCGTGAATTGAAACACTTAACGCTCTTGGTTGCCAAAAAGTTAGTGAGATCGGGGGATTGATCGAGGGTCGAGGGAGACAGGGTATAAACGTTATCTCTCCACGACATGTCGCAGCCCCAAGGATTCTCCCTCCTCAATCTATTCTTAACGAAAAAGTACCTACTCATCCTCCCTTGTGGGAGCTAGAGTTCCCCCTATAAATCCAAACTCTGTCTTATTGGAAATATAGAACTTCCCAGGACTTAACCTCTTGGCTTGGATTAACTTCATCAAAGTATAGGTTGACAGGGGGACTTTGAAAAATTTGAGCAAAATTCCTAAGGACAGTAGGGAGCTGAATGAGTTTGGGGTCATCTGGCTAGGGCTAACCTCGAGATGATTGCATAATCCTAATATAAACATAGGAATGGGAAATCTTAGACCCATATCTACTTGGTTTACATAGAAAGTGTGAAAGCCCGTAGGGGGCGATAAGCTCGATCCTCGACCTCGGGGATAATCGCCTCAAACTTATCAGACATCCTTCCCTTATCTCTAATTAGTGGGATGTCCGATTCTCTCAAGGTAGAAGTCTTAACCTCATACCAAGGACACCCCGATGAGGCAAGCTCTGCCTCTTCGGGCAATCATGACTAATCTCGCTCTGCGAATATCTACAACGGTTGGGATACCATCAACCTCATTCCTAGACCCCAAGGAAGAAGGTAAATCTAAAGACTCTGCTACTCTCCTAACAAATCTATCATCGGGGGAAGACATATCTACTAAGACAGATTAATCTGAAAACTTACGAGTATGGAGGTAAAAAAGAGTGGTCATGAGAAGATAGTAACGACTCAAGAGCTTGGGAGGAGAGTAGAGATTCTGGTATAGTTTCGACATGGAGGGAAAATGGAAGTGAAAATGAAAGAAAAAGCCAGCCTATTTATAATAGATCCAGTAGGATCACAACCATCGATCACTCAAGAAACGAGCGGTTCAGATCATCTTGTTGGACCCGGGCCCGTTGGGCAGGTCCAAGTCCAACACTCTATTTAAATGCATTAAGAGGCTTCATAATTAACTCAAATCAATTACTAATCAACCCTAAACCCTAGCAAAATCAGCCCCTCCTCTCCTCCCAAGCGCCGCCGCCGATCGTCGCCGGAAAATTGTTTCCGGCCAGTTCGACGAGGATAATCCGTTCGTGCTGATCTCGTCAGCGTTTCTAGTGCAGCCTGACGAAGGAGTCTCGGATCTGGTCGTGGACCGGATTGGCGTAAACTACCGCAATCTACCGAGAAGAGCCGGATTCTTGTAATACCGGTTGGAGCCAGGCACAAGTGCCAGCAAGGTAATCCTGTCAAACATCCTATGAATGTCGTAGTTTGTTTATGAATTTTTCGTATTGATCGTCTCCCGGCCTTCATTATTTTGTTCTTCCGCTGCCTAGCTGGGGGGCGGATCCGGATCCCCAACATAATCTATAGCCCGTAATCCTCCACAATATAAACATCAGAACATGCTAAATTAAAAGAAAAATTCTCTGAAACATAAAATAAAACTGACAGCTCTGGAGAAGCGGTCGACGAAATCTGTCCCAACCGGAAGTGTGTGTTTATCTCAGGACCACACTCGGATACCAAGTTATGACGCCCACGCCCATGGGCATCAACGGAGTTGGAATAATTTAAATAACAAAAGGAAAAGAAGGGCTGAAATGAAATATTGTAAGCTGTATTTCTTACAACACAAAAGAAATTTAGACACAAACACACTTGGCGCCAAATAATAAATAGCGGAAACAGATCTAAACCACAAGTTGATATAAAATGAAAAGTGCAATATTACAACATCTGAAATTCTATATGAATTCGATCATTGTTGTAATGGATCTAATACAGATTTTTCAACAGATCAAAAACAACAACAGCTGCGCGGAAAACATCGGCCATTGATAAACACAATCACCTCAGCTGGTTCAGCTCCTGTCGTCCTCCTGCCCCAGATCTGTCTCACCTGCATCATTTAAAAGCTAATGAGCCTGGGGGCTCAGCAAGTAAAATTTGAGGATAAAAAATTCACTTAATGCAGGCAGACATCTTACATCTTAACATAACTTAGTTTAAAGGAAGGCATTTAACTTAAAACATCATTCGTAAAACAGATTCGGGACATAACCCAGATCTCAGCATTATTTTCTTGTGATTTATGGCTTAGAAGCTCTCCTTAGGTCCTTTGGCACTTGATCAAGTTACTTCTGAATTCAGTATTTATGGCATGAAGCCCTATATGAAGGGGCAACCGACACGCTCGACGACTGCTCACCCTTCCTTTATGAAGGGGCAACTGTCTTGACAGCTGCTCACCCTTCCTTTATGACCGTCTGTTATCTACGCCATAAATCCTTTAAAACTAAACTTTTCTTCCTTTAAACTCACATCTGGTTGAAATCAAATTTGAACATCATCAGGGTTCATTATATTTTGAAACTCGTTTTTCTTTAAAATCTCACTGAGCATATCGCTGAAATGAAAATCAGATTTGGCTAACAAAATAGTGCTCGGGTGCAAAACAGATCCCAGTCGTAGAAACAGATTCGACTATATGAGGAATATCTCTAACGTTGAAACATATGTGACTAGAGGAACAGTATCATTAGTAAAACTGATTCGACTATATGGTATACGTCGCTGGCGTGAAAACAGATTTGACTCTAGGAGCGCTATCTCTAGCGTGGAAATTCAGATGTGACCATGGAAACGCTATTGCTAACGGGTAAAACAGATTCTACTGAAGAAAAGATATATCGCTCTCTTAAAGAAACAGACTTGGCTAGCGAAATGGCACTACTGGCGTGAAAATTAGATTTGACTGTAGAAACAGTGTTTAAGAGCGAACAGAATTCGACTATATGGTATACGTCGCTGGCGTGAAAACAGATTTGACTCTAGGAGCGCTATCTCTAGCGTGGAAATTCAGATGTGACCATGGAAACGCTATTGCTAACGGGTAAAACAGATTCTACTGAAGAAAAGATATATCGCTCTCTTAAAGAAACAGACTTGGCTAGCGAAATGGCACTACTGGCGTGAAAATTAGATTTGACTGTAGAAACAGTGTTTAAGAGCGAACAGATTCGACATCGGTAAGGCAAAATTGATATGGGATTTCAGACTTGGAGATAGGATCTGGTTACTAGCATAGGAAAACCGACTTGGCTAAGTATCTTAGTGCTGCAATATCTCGACGACACCCAAGATTCCAGCTCCGCCTATCTAATCGGAACAAAATCCTGATTGGACCAGCATCACCGATTACTTGGAGTCAAGCCAGACGTTGCCATTCACCAAGAATAACTTCATAATCATTCAAGGAACTAGATTCTGGATGCTCAATGTTTTTAAGAACACGTCAACATTTGCATTATAACATGCTGGAATTCTTTTGAAACAGAAAACAACAGTGAACCCGATCTTTCATTTTCATAAACATGATTTAACATTGCCATATCTTAAACATAAACAGGCAAGAAAACAGAACTGATGAAAAACAATATATGCTTTCAAATGGTGTAGCAAAGATCAGCTTTTACTTGCCTTAACACTGGATACACAGAGGCAGCTGGTTCCTGCAGAATTCCTCCCCAAGCACCACGACGAGCTCCAGAGAGTTTTAAGAAGGTGAAAGATTTTCTTTACAAATGAAAGTGACTCTAACTTCCCGTAATCAATCATATAAGGGGACATGATTGCAGTTGGTAAAAACACTTGAGTAGGTATGGGGTGTCCTACCAACTATTTGTCCTTTCAAAATTTGTTAAAAGCTCCCATCCATTGTTCAAATTTAGAAATTTACCAAAAGATTTTTGAAGAGAACAATTTGCTCAATTTGAAAGCATTTTCGAACAAAATCTCAAATCTGCTCGTGTCTTGTGCTTGAGGCGAAATCTACCTAGAAACCTTCTGCGTCGTGTCTCAAGTCTGAAATCTAAAATCAGCCTTTTAAACAATTAAAATGAACTTAAAGCTGAAATCTGAGACTGGAAAATTAAAATAAAAGGAATGAAATTGTGGTCATATGGATTTTGGGGCGTTACCAAAATGGTGGAGAAACTCTGAGGAAGCAGAGCTTGAAGGAGTAACCACGATAGAGACGTCGGGAAAATGGAGGGCCTCGGGGAGAGCAGTAGCTGGCGTTTCCTCGGGTGGCACCCCCATAGAAGCATTTGGCTCCTCCTCCGCCATTGGGATTTCTCGAACAAATGACTTGTTGGGATTGGTCCGGATCCGCACCCCGGCAGGCAGCGGAAGAACAAAAATTTGACCGGGATGCGATCAATACAAATAATCAAAACAGATCTACGTATCAACATACATAGGGTGTTTAGCAGGTCACCTGTCTGGCACTTGTGCCTGGCTCCAACCGGTGTTTCAAGAACCCGGCGCTTCTCGGTTGATTGCGGTAGATTCGTCAATCCGGTCCACGACCAGACTCGAGGCTCCTTCGTCAGACTGCACTAGAAGTCCTGACGAGATCAGCACGATCGGATTCTCCACGTCGAACTGGCCGGAACAAATTTCCGGCGACGATCGGCGGCGGCGGCGGCGGCGCAAGGGCGGCGGCGGAAGGAGGGGAGGGCGGCTATGCTTAGGGTTTTCTAGGGTTGTGTGATTATGATAATGATTAAGTCTCTTAATTAAGTCTAATCATATATAGACTTAATGTTGGACTTGGGCCGGTCCAACGGGCCCGAGTCCAAATGACGATATAAATCGCTGCGACTTCATCGTAACTCCGATCGCCGATCAGATCGGACCGATCGACTCAGTTTCCAAAACTGAATGTTATGATGTGAAAAACAATTTTTCAGATCATCAAACCCTAAATAGCAAAATGACCGTTTTGCCCCTCAACAGAGTCAAATCCCGGCTGTTGACCTTCAGGAAGTCATACTTCCCAAAATCCTCTTCTCGTGCTCAACCCATTGAGCTGAGTATCCGTGTGGGAGTTTCGAATCCAGTACTTGTGTGACCCTCAATGGTTCAGGGATACAGCTAGCCGTGGGCCCACAACCATTGTGACTCCGGAATCACAATTCCGGACCTACCCAACGGATCATGGTAAAGCGTCTAGCAACATCGCCCCATGATCCCCTAGGTATCACTGATAGTGCCTGCAAGAACCAGTCGGTCGTGGTTAGCGTACTCATCGATCACTCAAGAAACGAGCGGTTCAGATCATCTCGGGAACTCTAACCGATGCCTCGAACATCGGGCTAGAACTCATCCTACCGTCCGATCAAGATTAATCAACGACTGTGGTGAGAGATCACACGGATCGTGGTTTCCCTCAGAAACACAAATTCATGCATCGGGTCCTGAACACTGCTCAAGATAGTCCTACACTTCAATTCTTCGTCTAGGACTCGTGGAGGGGGGGATACTATTGATACCGCTATTAATTTCTACCTCGGGACCCAAGAAAAGAGCTCTTCTTGAAACACTACTGATAACCGTCCATCTTGACATCACCTGGTCACCTCGACCTCGAGTACATTTCATGGATCAAGAATGTCACCTCGCAACAACGGTCTAGACATTCCTCGGCCAACATGTGCCCAAACAGACACTCCATGGGCACCCACGATGCACCTCGGGCAGCCCTTCCAGCACACCTCGAGACCTGGAGATGCGACGAGTCTGCACAAGCACAATTTGCCGCATGACCTCAAGGCAAGAGGTCTGCTATGATAGTGACATATCACAACAACTTGACCCTCTTGTATAACTCATTATTAGTGCGTTGACAAAGTTACAAGACTCATCCCTGCGTACGGATGGTAGGGGTAATGTACACTGATACCTCGATTATCACCCCGGACCTGAAGATCGAGCTCAACGCTCTTTATGCAAGAGGTCTGCTATGATAGTGACATATCACAACAACTTGACCCTCTTGTATAACTCATTATTAGTGCGTTGACAAAGTTACAAGACCCATTCCTGCATACGGATGGTAGGAGTAATGTACACTAATACCTCGGTTATCACCCCGGACCCAAAGTGTCAGGCCTTGTGCTCATAACAGATAAACACATGCGGAAGCTATCAAAAATTGGATAAAATTTTCGCTTTTAGGCCCGACGGTTTTAAACATATAATTTAAAATACAACAATACTTAAAATAAGTTTCCCCAATTCATAAAACAACCAACAATAAAGCATACATAATTCAAACATGTATCAGACTCTCCTACGGGTACAACAACAAAGCGCAGGGCATCCCCCTGGCTAACTGATACATATATATAAGTATGCTATATGCAACTGGGACACGCTAGCCACCTCCTGGGGCACCACAAGCTGGGTTAAACCCACGACCAGCTGTAGAACCTGGGTTTCCTGAAAACGACACAACAAAAAAACAAACCAAGCCCCAGAGGGACATGGGGTCAAACCCCAGTACGGAGAGCAACTATACAACAGCAATAAATAGCAAGGAATAAAATGCAGATGCTATGCATGAGACGCCGAAGAACAACGGAAAGCTCGACCCACAAGGGAGCTAAGGAACTCAAACATAGCTCCAAGAATTACCAACAACATACAGTGGCCACGGGTGTGTGTTCACAGTGTGGTAGTGAGCCACTCGCCATGACACTACACCCACTTACCAGATGTATCAAACAACTCAACCTGTTGTTGCCTCGCCCATGAACTGTGGTAGTTAACCACTCGGCGCATGGTGGCTACGATCCCAGCAGGGAGATGAGAGTGCGGTATTGCCGCTCGCCCTCACATCCTGGTAAGAAAATCAACAACAATACAACAAGGTACAAAGACTACCAAAGCTGGAATGGAATAACATGCGTGTATGCAACATGCTGGAATACAGGCATATAAAAATATGATACGCAGCAAATACAAAAATAGCATACAGAATCCTCAACAGGACACAGCCAGCAGGCACGGCCATTCCACATACCAGCAACTACACTCATCCAAGACATAACCTCGCTGTAATATAAGCTCAAATCCGTACCTTATACTGAGCAACAATTAACACTGCGAGAAATCCCGAAGACTCTGGTAAAAGCCTGATAAACACACGGCATACACAACATAAATCTTACGGGTTGCTAATCAAGCTCACGGCTGGGAGTCACACTCAACCAGCTGCTCAATATACCTCAACAATTACACAGAAAGCTTAAAACTATGGTTAGGAACAAGGTCTCACCGAAAACCAGAACGTAGTTCTACCAAATCGACGCAAAACTCGAACGACAGCAACTTCGCGTTCCTCGACTAGCCAATTCCAGCTTCTAAAACTGGTACGAATTGGAAGAGCTTCTCAAGAGGAGTCCAACGCTACCTCGCACGAGCAAAACAACCATCGAAAACAACGGGAATTTACCGGAATAGCTCACGGTGAACAGTGCTCTAGGGTTCAAAACGAAGAACACAGACGAGGGAAATATTTGCTAAGTATGGAATTGATATCACAATTCGAAGACCAAGTCTTCCTATAAATAGCACTTGCAACGACTGGAAATCAATACAAATAATTGTCCACCGACAAAACCAGTCGACACCATCAATCTCCCAAACCAGCAGGTACCAACTAACCAGCAGACGCAAGAACCAACGACTGATTTCTCCAACAATCTCTAAAATAAACTAACGGCTGGTTCTCAAAACGGCGTCGCACCAACTTACTCAAACGACGTCGCACAGGATACACAATCCTATATACCAACTGCTGGTCATCCAGTCGCAGGACCAAAACAACGCACAACGATATCCTCTGCTGGTCATCCAGTCGCAACCTCAAAACGCAGCGTTGCAACTTACTCAAACGACGTCGCTCCACTGACGTCATTATCCAGTCGAAACATCTCGCCAAATACCAGTCGCAAGGCTACAATGACGTTGACCCGCGTTGACCATAGCTCTCGACTGATCATCCAGACGCAACAACTCCTCGCAAAATACCAGTCACAGCTACAGTGCACAACCAGTCGCAATATACGAAACACAACCAGTCGCAAGCTACAGTGACGTTCCTCAAAACGCTGTCGTATCTCACCCGATACCAAAAACACGCTAATAACCAACGACTGGTTCCTCGACTGGTCATCCAGACGCACAACTCCTCGCAGCTGGTACCAGTCGCAATACCTCAAAAGACGACGTTTAGCGCTCAACACAAAACATGCGAAAATACAAAATCTCCAGAATTGTTCAACACACGAAATGGAACCCGAAAATGCAACTCAAACCTCAAAACAGAGATCTAAACCACAAAATCTCTTAATACAAATCCAGGTCTCACACAAAGACCGAGCTGCACGCTCTTTATGCCGAGGTATTATCGACAGCTCGGGAAGGTTACCCGAGGAGATACCCAATACCCATCCCTGCGTACGGATGGTAGGCGTAATGTACACTTATACTCAATTTGATGCTCCATGTGAAGGTCACCCCTTGAGAGTCCGACCAGTCCATGTCTCTCTTGGCTCTATAACCACCGTGAATCAAGGAGACAATTTCTCCCAAGATAACCATCAATCTGAGCATGATCTACGCCGCGAGAAGCACTCCAGCGCATCACACATCGGGTAATGCACCTGCAGCCGCCGCCTAACCCCTCTATACATACCCAACTATGCTTCACTCTACATTCATCCCACAAAAACACACACATTAAGCAGACTTATTCTCTTCATTCTCTATATCTTCTCAAGCACCCGAGCTGACTTAAGCGTCGGAGGGCCTTCGTCGGGTTGACTCCTGACGCTCTTTGACTCGTGTCCGTGGTCGCAGGGATTGCAAGAAATACGTCCAGGACGGACCTCCCGACCTGATGGTGTGACGTGATGGCATCTCTCCGGCTGGGGAAAAATTCGGTTACATTAGTCTTTTTTTTCCATCTTAATTATTGATATGATACCGCATATATTAGTGGCATTTGGAGACACGAGGGTTCATATAGATGTCATGTAGGAGAGTAAATTGTGAAGAGAACAAAAAATGGTTGACCAAAACTGAAAATTTACCACATAAATCAGTTACTAATTTTCATAACAGCTGTTTCCTTAGTTATTTGACCACTTTGGAAGAGAATCTGGTTGATCCTTATAAAATAAATAAGATATATAGTTCAATTGCAGCATGTATTCGCGCGTGAATGGAGACTTCAAGAAACAATAGGAAAGGAGTTTATAACATACTTCACCTTTTTTTCTCGGCACAAAGTTTAAGAACGAGACTTCAACGATTGCCAATCAAATTATTCGGTTTTATTGACCTCACCTTGCTCTTTCTAACAAGAGTTTTGCATTAAAACGCCATGAAATATCAGAATTACATTTTCTACTCCAACTAAAATAAATTAAATAAATGACCCAATCCTTGATTTTTTCAAAAAAAATTGCACGATTTGTCATTACTAACACGATGAACACACACTCGTGCTCAAAGACGAAATTTCCCTTACATGATTGAGTTTTTGAACAAGATTCCTTGATTCCTTGCTCAAAGACGACTTCATGGTTTCTTGAACAACCTTCTTGTGTGTATCTGGACAATTATATTATGATGGATATATTGTGTATAGACGGAAAATGTTATAGATTAATTAAAAATAGTTTTATATTCGTCACAATATTGTTCAAAACTCAGTTTCTTTGTCAGGACATGGGTGCGGTACAAAAAAAATTAGGAAAAATCGTGCAATTTTTAATTAAAAAGAGTCAAGTGTTTTCAGATGATTAATTTTGATAAGGCTTGTACGTATATATTTTCAATATTCAATGGGATTTTGGGCAAAAACTCCTTTATAATTGTTGGAGGAATGGGGTCAAGTAAAAGTGCTGCATTGATCAAGCAAAGGGAACTTTGGTTGGGAGGCAGCCGAGGAGTTCAATTGAAGATCAAGAAACCGAGAGTTGGTTGGCTCAAAAGGGAACAATAACTAGAATCCCTAGTCACTGGTATAAAGAGGTGAAGAAGAGCACTTAAAAGAGACTCAAGACAATTCAACAAGAGAACAGAGTTACAAAAGAAGGAAGGCTTCCATAGTGGAAAAGTGTGAGAATATAATTGATCCATTGTGGAAGGACTTGTAGTTCTCTATGAACGTTGATCAATGAATTTGTGGCTGTTCTATTCCCTTGGATGTAGACTGAATTTAATCAGTCAATTCACGTAAATACTTGCATTCTTTATCACTTTCATACATGCGTGCATGTGATTTCTTGGTGTATGCATGTAGCCAATCAAGTTCTTCTCGGCTGTGCATGCGTATGTGTATCAGATTATT
Source organism: Dorcoceras hygrometricum (assembly GCA_001598015.1). Lineage (NCBI taxonomy): Eukaryota > Viridiplantae > Streptophyta > Magnoliopsida > Lamiales > Gesneriaceae > Dorcoceras > Dorcoceras hygrometricum. Next base: position 77,013 of record KV006410.1, read on the forward strand.
AACTTGATCATAGAAGAATCTAAAAAATCAAGATACTCACCAACAAGTGGTGCCGCCTGTGGAAAGCGAAGCCACGATAAATAAGATGAGTTCCTTTAAATATTATATCGAAAAGTTCACAGGAAGTAGTGACTTTGGCCTCTGGAGATTGAAAATGCGAGCCCTTCTGGTGCAACAAGGATTGTTTGAAGCACTGAGAGGAGAAGAGTCCGTAACAGGTGATTCAAAAGAGAAGATAACCATCCTTGCAAGGGCTCACAATGCATTGATCCTCTGTCTTGGTGATAAACGGTTGTGGGAGGTGTTCAAAGAAACATCTGCAGCGGATATCTGGACCAAACTCGAGAATCTTTAAATGAAAAGTCTTTGATAGGATCAATTAGAATCGAAATTCCTACGAGTTCAGAAGGGGGAGGGGGTTGAACGAACTCCTTGGATTTTTATTTTTCAAATCCTTAAAAAAGATTTTACAAGCATGTGCTTAACTCAAATATGAGTTACTAGATTTAAGGCTCTCAGTCCAAATCTGTTTTCTCGGTTAACAAATAATATGCGAAAATAAATCGATTAAATAATGAACAGTATAAATAACAATGCAGATAATGTAAATAGAGTAAGGGTCAAGACTTTGTTTCTGAAAGTTCGGATCTCAAATCCTGCGTCTCCCCTTCTTTCTTTTGAGGAAGGTTCTACTAGAAGATTTGATGAGTACAGTTTCTGTAAACACCTAGTCACGCAAGCCTCACTTAACGTGAACTCCTTGCACCACAATACAACGCAGATTTAACTACTAAATACAACACACGACTTTTTAGAACTGCTTCACGTAGCATGTTCTTTACAGACTCTATTTAAATATTACAATGGATACAACACGCAAAGTTTGTAACAACTTCTGGTTCTTTGAACAATATGAATATTTGGTAAAGTTGAACCAGAAGGAATCTCGAAGATTATTTCTGTTTAATAACTGATAATATGTGATTTATTCTTTTTTTGTAAGATGTTGGCCTATGAAGTTTATAATGGTATTGTTGAGGCTTTCGCAACTCGTAGAGAGGATGCAGACGTCTCACTGCCCCGGATGTGCCATTTGGTGACGAGAAAATGCATAAGAACCATGCCCCTTCGCTCAGTGATGTCATTGCTGCATTCAGTAGTGTCCGATGCGAGGTAAGTATGCATATAAAATTCAAATGTTTTAAATTTGTATTTGCTTATGTTTTTGTGTTAGCTGATAGAAATTAAATAAATGTAGGACGTCTGTGAGATGCTTACACCGACTGATGCGGAGTTGTTGTTGCGCACTATATCTCGGGGAATTTTGTTGTTTCAAATGAATGTGCAGTGTCATGACGCATGTTGAAGTTGATGAGCCGTGGACTGAAGGTAGTGTGTAGCCAAAAGTGCCTAAGTCCTCCACCAATTCCACCTCCCATCAGTCCACCTCCTCCTAGTCATTACCACTGGTGGTAAGTTTTTATTTGTGATCTTATAATGTTGGAACTGTAATGTTATATTATTAAAATTCATCTATGTTTTGTGGCAGGGATGACCGCGTCGTCAGAGACGGCAGCAAGGGCAGAGGAGACTCCATCGACGGATTCGCCTGATGGATTTGGTAAGTTCTGTTTGTGCTCGTATTTTATTTGAGTTTAATTTATAATATTATTATATTTGGCATAGTTGGCTTTGTCTATGCTACCTCCAGTGTGTGACCTGACATGGGCTGGGTCGCCAGAGGTGGCAGGGTGGACGAAGGTGGCGCGGATGGATCCGTTGTCGCCAGTGCGGGAGGAGGAGATTGATCGACAGAGTCGACACCTAAAGCTGGTAAGTCGTGTTTGTCATTATCTATTAACATGTGACCTCTAATGTCTTATTACACGTATATCTATACTGATGTGATTGATGTTTGGTAGTAGAGAGAGCTCAGGTTGAAGGTAACCAACCCGAGGGATCAATGAGACTTGAACCAGACCTCGCTGCATTTGTTGCTCCTACTCTAGTGCAGAGGATGTAGATCATCATTCAAAGGTCGCGGGCAAGAACAGAGCTGGATATTGAACATCTGAGTGATTGTGAAAAGAAACGTGAATTCCTCACAGCTTACCAGAGGGGCTGGTTCTTGAGATAGCCACTCCGAGGACTTGGCTTTACACTTATGTAAGTATATTTGTTTTTGTAACATTTGTGGTCTATTACTTTTGTCTTGGCAAAAATTAAAAATTGCTTTAAACATATTTTAGCATGTCGATGAATGCTTGCGGGGCCTCTTGGAGATGCAAAAGACATACCCCTACATCTTTCGTGCAGACGTTGCGCTGATGGATTCTAGTTTCTCCCAGCTGATTTTGTCTGCATTCAACGGAGGTGGTCCTACTTGTAGAGGGTTTGCTTTTGTGGACCAGTGGGAGTTATCTGATTGGCCAACAACGCCCTAGGACAAGGCATCTTTTATTTTGGTATCGTATTGCTTCAATAGCCATTGGGGTTCTTGTGAAAATTTTGTTCCAAAAGCTAAGAAGCTGACGGTTTTGGACTCAGACCGTAGTGTGGATTCATATGTCAAACGACTTCAAAACCTCATCAAGCCACTAGCTCTCATGGTGCCGCATATTTTGATGACGATCGATGTTCAGACTGATATGGCTGCCCAGTGGAACATTATTCGGCCAACTGAATTCCCCAAGCAATCTCTTAGGTATAAATTGATTAACTTCTTTTTATCTATGCTTGTAGTTTAATATTTTTCCATAATGTGTGAATGTTTTCTTTTGCAGTGGTGAGTATGGATTTTATGCCGTTGCAGCTGTAGCCTTTACAGTAGCTGAACGGAATATTTATACTCTGAACGATGCATTGGTTGATGCTTTTAGGAAATTTGGTACTTGTATTTTGTGGTCTCAGACCTGGATGTTGGATTGAGATTGTCTACTTGTATTTGTAGTTTAGGAAATTTTGTACTTGTAGTTTAGGAAATTTGTACTTTTGGTTTATAATGAGTTTGATTTGCTTATAATGAAAATGAACAGTGTGATTCCTCATACGTTATTGTATTCAGTTTCAGTTTCAGTTTCTATTATTGTATTCTGTTTTTGTTATGGTATTTAGTTTCTGTTATTGTATTCAGTTATTGTTATGGTATTCAGTTTCTGTTATACGATGGTGTGGTGTATCGATGGGTCTCGATGGATCTCTATGGTGTGGGTCTCTGTGGTGTGGGTCTCTATGGGTCTCGATGGTGTGGTCTGTATGGTGTGGGTCTCGATGGTATGGGTCTCTATGGATCTCGATGATGTGGGTCTCTATGGGTCTCGATGGTGTGGGTCTCGATGGTGTGAGTCTCTATAGTGTGGGTCTCTATTGGTCTCGACTTTGATCACTCGTTTATATATGTTATGTCATAGTATAAACTTATAAGACTTATAACAACATATATGCTTATAGCTTTGTATTATCACTTAAAATTATATATCACTCATATATGTGTTATGTGTTATGTGTTATGTCATAGTATGGTATAAACTTATAAAACTTATAACAACATATATGCTTATGGCTTATGGCTTTGTATTATCACTTATACTTATACATAACTCATATATGTGTTATGTGTTATGGCATATTATAGTATAAACTTATAAAACGTATAACAATATATATGCTTATAGCTTATGACTTTGTATTATCACTTATACTTATATATCACTCATATACGTGTTATGTGTTATGTGTTATGTGTTATGGCATAGTATAGTATAAACTTATAAAACTTATAACAACATATATGCTTATAGCTTATGACTTTGTATTATCATTTATACTTATATATCACTCACATATATGTTATATTATAACACTTATTTTATAAAATTATAACATATTGTGTGATAAGAATCACAAAACATGACTCGAGACCCACCCACAACTCGAGACCCTACTCGAGACCCATACCCCAAACCCCAAACCCCAAACATGACTCGCGACCCACCCACAACTCGAGACCCCTACTCAAGACCCATTCTCAGCTCGCGACCCTCTCTTGCGTGACCCATTATGACAATCAAGAAACAGTTAAAAATAGATACAGAAAAACATGCTAACTTCATCTTATACTAAATTCAACAACGGAATGAAGTTTATTTTGTTTTTTTCGGCCTCTTCTTCTCTTCACAACAGGTGGTAGCATGAAAATTTCGTGACGTGGCCACTCATTTTGATCCAGAACTGGATAAATTGGGTCAGCATATGCTAATGACCACAACATAACAGAATAATATTCAGAGCACAACGAATAAAAATCAACATTTGATATGCAACTCACTGCGATTGCATGTGAAAATGGAATCTTATCAGTAGCAAATTCTCTGCATGTGCATCTCTTGGACTCCAAGTCCACGATGGATATATGTGCACTGTTCTGGACTTCATACTCAAGACGGCCCAATTCAAAAACTTGATACCCCCGAGCAGCGTTAAATTTGTTACGCAAGATGGACTCAACTACAGGGGTGAAATTTGTGGTTGACACAATAGATGCATTCCTATACCTCGCAAACCAAGATGTGGTTAATTTTTGCAAATATTCGAACAATGCAACGATTGGAAGCTGCCTTTCATCACGTAATCTTACATTTATTGACTTCACCCCAGTCGTTGTCATGATATTGTAGCGAGATTTTGGACTGTAGGCTCGAATCCATAGATCTAAAGAGCCACAATCATCCAAAAACTTTCCGGCCTTGGGATACCTGTTCTAAAATGTTCGTACTCGATGTCGAAGTCACTCTGCTTATAGGTCTTGGCCAAGTGCATAAAAATTTCCGTGCAACCCTTCTTCTTGCAAAAGAGTTTCATATTTTGCGACAAGTGCCATATACAATGACCATGATGAGCGTTATGGTACACTCCGAAAACAGCAACAATGATCCTCAGATTTCTATCAGATAACATCAAATCCTCCTCATCAAGTACTATATCCAGTAGCTTCGTTAGAAACCAACTCCATGATGCAGTAGATTCAACATCAACAACGCCCCAAGACAATGGGTACTGGTAAAAATCTCCATCTTGAGCTTAAGACACTAGTAAAGTGCCATTGTACTTTCCTTTCAACCATGTACCATCAATGGTGACTACTTCTCTCATGCATCGATAGCCCTTTACACATGCACCAAAATCTAGGAACATATATTTGAATCTACTATTATCATCAAGTACTAAATCAGTTATGCTACCTGGATTCATTTTTTCCACCATACTCAGATAAAAAAGCAGAATAGCAAAACTTTGTTCAGGATCATCTCTGAAGATATCATAAGCAAGTTGTTTACCTTTTCAATATTTGTAATAGGTAATGTCAACTCCTCTATTGCGCATCATGGTCATAATAGATTTCGGTTTGGGAGTCACTTGTTGTCCTTCAAAGTTCTCCATCAGCATGTCACAGACAACGGATGAACTTGCTTGTCGGTGTCTCGTACGTCTTCATATCAAATCACATGTGTGTGTTGCAGTAGGTACGAATCGAAAAAATATTGGAGTCTCTAACTTTTGAAGTCCAGATTCTCCATGTACAACCTCTATTAACGCACCGAACGGCATATGTACTTGGAGATGACTTGACACTTTTGAATTCAAAAGAGGAGTTCAAAGCAATTTTAGATAACTCCTTTTGCACGGAAGCGTTGCTTGGGAACTCCTGACCGATGTACAAGTTAGAACCGTCAGCGAACGAAAATATATCACCACTAGGCCCCACATTAAATTCATCTGGTTGCGTAACAATGTGCTCCACATCATCCAAATGCACGACACCAACACCAACATCCTCTACATTATTTTCTTGTTCGGTCACATTATTCATAAATGAAGAAACATTATTTGCATATTCAGACATAGAAACCTCTTCAGTAGATACAATATTTCGGTCAAAATATTCATCGTAACAATAATCCGTCACATTGCCACCACCCACAGTTTCGATCAATATTTCATCATCTACCGGTTCAGCGCTTCCAACGATATCAAGTGTTCTTGTATCCATCCCAACTTGATAGGATCAATGGAATCGAAAAAGTGTTTAAAATATGCGTAGGAGTTCAGAAGGGGGGGTTGAATGAACTCCTTCGATTTTTGAATTTTCGAAACCTTAAAACTTATTTTACAAGCCTCGCTTAACTCAGATCTGAGTGACCAGATATGAGGCTCTCAGTCCTAATCTGTTTTCTCGGTTAACAAATATTGTGCGGAAAGAAACCGATTAAACAGTAAACAGTTAATAAAAATACGATGCAATAAATAAAAAATAGAGTTCAGAATTTGTTCTGGAAGTTCGGATCTTAAAATCCTACGTCTCCCCTTCTTCCTTTTCAGGAAGGTTCCACTAGAAGAATTTTGATGTTTACAGCTCCTGTAGACACCCGGTCACACAAGCCTCACTTGACGTTAACTCCTAGCAACTCCAAACTACGCAGATCACACTGCTGTTTACAATCAACGATTTTCGAACTGCTTCACACAGCAAGTTCGTTACAGACTCAATCTGATATTACAATGAAATATGGTACAAATGAGTTCTGTAAACCTTCTGGTTCTTTGAACAACAAGAAAATTTTACTAATGTAAACCAGAATATATCTCGAAGATTAAATCTATGAAAGAACTGAAAGAATGGTCTTCGAGATAGTATGTGCTGGTATGTCAAAAGACTATGAAAAATGAACTTTGAAAAACCAGACTGAGAGAATGAAAGATGAGAGCGTGAAGTGTCCAGAGAGCTAAAAACAACTAGAGCTTCTTCGTTTGAAATATCCAGCTATATATACTCTTCCATCTTCAACGGTCATAAATAAGCCAGTAGACACAAACCATATTTACATATCTTCATCGTATCAACGCATTAAATGCTCCATTAATGCTATGCAAAAGGTTGTCTGTGCTTGTCAGAGCTGAGTTGACTTATATACCAAAGTAGGTAAACATCGGTTGTACTAACTCTGCGTACTGTGCAACGATACTCAAATTAGCTCTGATCTTGTCTCTTCAATTCAAATTGTCTAACAGGCTTTATGTAATTAAATCTCGATCGTTGATTAATCTGGAATAAACATCTGATAATATCTGAAACTCACATCTGATTCAACACTGAGATCTGAAATCTGCTCTCTTATATGTATAATTTTTTTACGAACTTTCTCTCTTTAAACTTCTCTCTTTTCTTTATCGATATCTCCAGATCTGAAAACCTCCTTTTTGTCTCTTTATCTGTACCCTTGTCAAATCTGAATTCTTGTCTTCAATTCAAATTGTCTAACAGGCTTTATGCAATTAAATCTCGATCGTTGATTAATCTGGAATAAACATCTGATAATATCTGAAACTCACATCTGATTCAACACTGAGATCTGAAATCTGCTCTCTTATATGTATAATTTTTTACGAACTTTCTCTCTTTAACTTCTCTCTTTTCTTTATCGATATCTCCAGATCTGAAACCTCCTTTTTGTCTCTTTATCTGTACCCTTGTCAAATCTGAATTCTTGTCTCCTTTACATATATATCCCCCTTTTTGTATAAACGTAATTCTGCCAGATCTGAAATCTTTGAAATAACTGAATATATGAAAAACCATAATCTAATCTGACTTTTGTTCCCGAAGTTTTACAAATAACAAATGATATATTTGAATAGATTTTGTAACAAATCTGAGTCTGTTTCTTATCAGATCTGTTAACATAGCCTCTGAACCCAAATCTGATACCCTATATTTGATCTGATACAAAAGCTTGTACTGAAACTGATACTGAAATACTTGACCCGATAACTGTCAGAACCCGAAGACCCAAATCTGATATACTCTGATCTGAATTATTCTGTTAAATACGCTTTGCTCTTTTCTGATCTGATAAACTTATCCTGTTAGCTCAGATCTGATAACTGCTCTTCCTGATACAGCTACGAATACTAACAGTCCAGATCTGAAATACTTTCTTCTCTTCTGCGAATACTTAACAACCAGATCTTAGTCTTATGTTCAGTTCTTAGCCTTATTTTTGTTATCACCAAAACTTATAAATTTTATCTTAACAATTTCCCCCTTTTTGGTGATGACAAAACTTAGCAGCCTCCGACTTAAAGAGATACAAAAGAGATTGCTCAAAGTCGTGCTATATATATATATACTCAAATCTGCTAAGTACAAAAGATTTGTACAATAACTGAAAAATCAATAACTGTTCAGTCTCCTCCAAGCCAATATCTGAATCCTCTTTGTCTTGAACTACTTTGCGAACCACTTCCTCTCTTCCTCGAAGGTTCACTTCTACTGCCACCACCATGTCTGTTTTGATTGTCAGGAGGCGGTGGACCTAGGCTGCTACTCATTCCCCTTTTTGGCATCAACGCCCCTATTAATGTAGGCAACGAGTTTAGATAACTGAGCGGTGAGGGTATTGAAATTCTCCTGTGCTTGCACACGGAATTCCATCAGATCATTCGAAAGAGCAGCTTTCTGGTCTTCGACCTCATTACGAAAAACATCCAGTTCTTGAGACAGCGTTGCTTTCTGAGCTTGCATCTCCTTACGGAGAACATCGGTTTGAACAAGAACAGCCCTGTCTTGATTATCATATCTGGTAAGAAATGCAGTCTCAAGGCTTGAGATCTTCGTAAAAAGTGCGTCCTTGAGCTTCTCAATGTGAAATCTGGATTGCACTTGCTCAAGTGAAATTTGATCAACTGAAGCTTTGAGCTGTGCAAACGCGTCTATACTAATCGATTTGAAGAGACAATAGCAGTAGGCATTGAAGTCTGAGCATCAGTTGTCTCTTCATTCACAAAATCAATCAGAGTAGAGGTAGAAAACCAGAATAGAAGAATCTGATTCTGCTGAGCTGGAAGAAGTGGAACTCGAAATTCAGATTTGCATCTGTAGATGGCACTTGGATAGAATCTACAATACGTATATAGTACTGAACATTATTAACAGTTCTTCTCGGAATCCCAATTCTATCTATAATAGGTCCGACAGCTACTAACTCTGTACAAAGATTATGTTGTTGGCGCAGCGGCGGATCCGGATCCCTCTCCCGGGGCGCAGCGGAAGAATTAAAATTTTGCACCGGGAACGGTCAATACACAATAGCAAATGCAATAAAACATACATAGGATGTTTAATTGTGGTACCTTGCTGGCGTCTAGGCGCCTGGCTCCGACAAGTTTCACAGGGAAACTGGCACTTCAATGGTTGGCGGTTGAGTTCTTCGAATCCGGTCCACGACTGGAATCACGGCTCCTTCGTCAGTCTGCACTAGAAGACTTGACGAATTTATCACGAACGGAATCTCCTCCTCGCAGTGGTCGGAACAAGTCCGACGGCAATATGGGTGGCGGCACGTGGGACGTGCGGCCGAGAGGGGAGGAAGAAGTGTGCTTGAGTGTGTCATACAACCCTAGGCACACATATAAGTAGACTAGTGATGGGCTTGAACCAGCGCAACATGCCTTGGGGCGTGCCCAGGTCCATATGAACATTCGGTTCATTTCTATCACCGTGGCTTCATCATAATTCCGATCGCCGATCAGATCGGACCGATCTACACAGTTTCCAAAAATGAGTATTATGATACGAAAACAATTTTTCAGACCACCTAGTCCAAAATTACAGTTTAGCCCCTCCAAGTTTCAAGGAAGTCAAACTAGCCCAAACTTTAGGGAAATTGCAATTTGACCCCTGTTGACTTTTAGGAAGTCGCACTTCCTAAATTCCTCCTCCTATGCTCAACACATTGAGCTCAGTTTCCGTGCGGGAATCGAGAATCCAGTACTTGTGTGACCCTCAATGGTTCAGGGATACAGCTAACCGTGGGCCCACAACAATTGTGACTCCGAAATCACAATTTCGGACTGACCCATCAGACCATGGTAAAGCGCCTAGCAACATCGCCCCATGATCCCCTAGGTATCACTGATAGTGCCTGCAAGAACCAGTCGGTCATGGTTAGCGTACAGTACGGTCCTTTCAACACCTATATCCCGATCAGATCAACGACCATTGGTAAATCGAGAGTCGCTAGAGATTCAATAACTATACATACATCTCGGAGATCAAATAGTGACATCACGTGTGTTACTAGGTAAACCCATTTACCCAAAACACATCTAGTACTCTGGCCAGAGATTTATCACACTATTATCTCCTCAGATAGCATAGGATATCCACGCATAAAGGCGAGCGGTGAATCCTCGAGAACGAAGCATCGACTCCTACATGGATCGGGAACTCACCCAATCCCGCCATCTAATGACCCCAACTGAGTCGATAAACGGGTCAAAGTGAGGCACCTATCATGTAGAGTCTATTCTCGGAACATCACAATATTCCCTACCAATTAAACATGGTACTTCGCATCGCAGTTTCTAGTCTCAAGCTCGGGCGTCCTTATCCTCATTTTGACGGCCCAATCGACTAGGAACGAGTTCAGAATACACAGTGACTATTAGATGTGTGTCATGATAGCCATCATATCCACTATCACATCTAATATACACTATGGTGCATTCCAGGTCTTTATCCAACACAATTGTTAACATTATAAATCAATAATGAAGATAAAGAATGCCATAAAGAAATACGAATTTCATAAATGAAGATCGTCATACAAGGAGTCAATAAGAACCCACACGCCACAAGTTGGCTAGTTGGGCATCTACTCTAACATATGTGACCCAACTGGTTCCAGATGTCCAAAAAGATGGAACTTTACAATGTCTGTACAAACTCTAGCCCAGCCCCAAGTCTTAACGATAGGTGGAGAGTGCACAACTTGTACTGGCTGAATAAAAATACAAATCGGTGCAATCGTATCTACAAAAAACCTTTGAGGCAACAGCTCCCACTTTTGAGAAATAGGGGCTCTGCGATCTCGGACCCACCGATCGAATCCTTCTTGAACTTTCCATGATCCATTGATTAAAAACAAATACCTAATCCAGCAGGTAGACCTAATGTTTGTATTAGATCGGGCAATAACTGCACCACGATCTATATTGGCTCCTTCAAACAATCTTGAGTTGTACGGCCGTGTCCATTCTAGCTTATGTTGCCCCATCTGCTCCTTCAATTTCTCCAAAGCAACATGGTGAGCATCTGAGAGAATTTCCAAAACCTGTAAATCAATGGCTGTTGTGGGCGTACCTGACTCAAAATTTTATTCCTTACCTCCAAAATTTTTCTCAACAACATTTCTCTGCATTTTGCGATTATGTACATGCGCCTCTGAACAGGTGTCTGAAGAGAATCTGTTTCTGCCCATGCTAACATCTGTTCTTCCTTGGTGACTATATCCGAAACCGATTCCAACACTGCTAATCGGTGTAAACTGAAAGAATGAAAGAATGAAACAATTTCTTCTATAACTTTCTCCCACAACTGTACAAGGAAATCAATGTCAGCGCAAATCAAACTAAACATCTCCCGGACCGGATGCCCTTTTACTGTATCTGGCTCTACAATGGGCGCCTTCCCTTTGTCAGCTACATCAATTTGAGGAAGACTGGCCTTGTACCAGTCTCCGTCCTTGACTCCTTTGATCTCAATACCAAGTCCGAATTTGATTCTTGTTGGCTCGGCATCAGTCACAGATGGCAACATCATATCATCTGGAATCTGCGCCAGGAGATCATCAATGGACATGGACTCTTCATCAGACGAATATTTCTCAGTACGCTCCAAAACCTTGCTCAAGGGCTCTGTGTCCTCAGAGTCAGTAATCTTCTCAATGCTCATTCCCTCATCAGCTACTGGCTCTATTTCCTTCTCTTTCTCAGCCTCCTTCTTCGTCTCAACCAGAGTTCCTTCTTCATTGGATAACACCTTGGAACAGAGAGCATCATCATCATTAGAGATAGCAGAAACATCTATCCTGCTCTCCGTTTCCACAGGTTCAGTTCCAGCAGTCTTCAGCACCACTGTTTCCTCCGAATCTGGTTCCCCTATCTCAATCTCAGCAGTATACGCAACCACATGGTGAATAATATTATCAAAAATTTCATCATCAGAACCTTCTTGCAACATCAATTTTCTCTTTGGTGCGCGTCGACGTTGAGTGCGAGGAGTCACAGCAGGAATTACAGAGATTGGTTCAACATCTTGAGCCACAGTAACCATGGCCAAGTTCGCTTCTGTGGTAGCTGGTCTCCCAAAAGTTGTCCTCTTATTTTTAGTAGGCTCAACATCAGCAGGATCTGGTCTCCTCTTTGTCACAGCCTTCTTAGCCGCCTTCGCCACGGGCTCATCCACCACCTCTTCAACAGTTATGTTCATGTTCTTGGCAACATACGTGCCAACAGTTTTCACTGTGAGAATATTCAGAGGTGGGAAGGTCTTCGCCTCTCCCAGAGTCAGATTTGGAGAACTCTTCAGCAAGACACAAATTTGAGCGGCAAAGCCCTTGGATTTCTTTGAGGACTTCGTCACCATATCCTTAAAAAAATCAAATAGATTCTTACTCCAATTGATTTTCATGCCAAAGTGTATGGCCGTCATTAGAAGAAATCTCTCATGAGTAACAGCGTCGAAGGACCCAGCCTTGACGGTAACGGATTTTGCCAAAATATCATTCAGCAAGCGAAATTCAAACTTCATTTCTCTCTTCTTGCAAGAGGTCTTAAGCTGTTCACCACCCATAAAGAATGCAATCCTTGCATCAAACACCAAATCCTTTGGTACATCAGTCATCTCTGTCAACCCCTCTGTCGGCAACTCAAACGTTCCAGGAAATACCTCCTCAGTAATCTCAACTGCCTTGCACTGAACGGAACTGACAACTATGTCATCCCTTACTGAAGCATTTTGAAAGAATTCCACCAAAGCAGCTTCGTAAATGGCATAGGAGAAACCTAGGAACCCACGGAGTCCAGATGACTCTAGGGCTTTGAATATCTGTGCCATTCCCTCATCGGCCAAACTGTACACTGAATCGAAGTAGATTTGGATAGCGTTGTTGATAAGTGATGTATGCCATTGCTGTAGGTTTATTGATCGAAGAAAACATCGAAAGATAGGAAATCTGCAAAGAGAAAGCACTGAAAAGAGGAGAGTACGATAGAAATATTTGCAAGGTAAGAGTTAGAGTAAATCGAAACACTGTATATAAGAGAAAGAATATGATGTTAGAGTAGATGCCCAACTAGCCAACTTGTGGCGTGTGGGTTTTATAGACTCTTGTACAAACAATCTTTATATATGATATTCGCATTTTCTTATATGGCATTCTTTACTTTT
>KV006411.1:0-19433 GCA_001598015.1 Dorcoceras hygrometricum
GCATCCCTTGTCCAGTCACGCTATATTGAGTAACTTAACCATCATTCACATCCATACTTTGTTATAACGTCCGTCAATTCAGCAAAACGTGTGAGATGCCACATACATATTACATTAACGCATTATTTCTCACATTCATTTTATCATTAACACTCATTATATATGAGTCTCCCTATCCACTCATTTTTATCATGTATGAAATTAAATACATTCTCAAATTTATTTATAATTCTTTATATTAATATATATTATTTTAAATATTTCTCGAGTGACGTTTCTCAAACTAAAATTTTATAATAAATGTAATGAAGGAGTACATGTAGAAAGAAATCAATGTTGTGAATAATAAACAACAAAATCAAATAAAACATCCCGAAAATATTTGGTTAAATGTGGTTGTTTTGTGTCGAAATAGCTCAACTAAGTCGACAAAAAGTTGGTTATGCATTTGGTTGTCGCGTAATTCAGAATTCTCCGGAGATAATCCTGAAATCCTTGATGTTGAACCTTCAATGATCGTCCTCAAAAATCATGTTGTGCAAAATAATGCATGCTAACATAATAATTTTCAACCTTTTCGTGTACCAATATTGAGCTGAACTTATGACAATCACCTAATGAGATAGAATAATGTTGTCGGGCGAACTGATTCATGTGTGATATCTGATTCTACGCTCACTTCGATAGGGTGAGACCGAGAATGGCAAGACAGCACGGGAAAGGGTACGTGTAGAAACTAACGAAAGCCTGAAATATATTTCCTTCTTCAATCCTTCATAATGTGATCGTATAGAAACTAACTAAAGCCTAAAAATCATGTTATAATTTCAAAGATAATATGTGACCTTCATTGTTCCTTTAACATAACTCTTAGAAATTCGTCAATTCTTACTGTTATTTTTATCTTATTTTGTTACAATAATAAAATAATCAAGAATACATTTTTTATCAAAGAGGTAAATTCGTGTTCGTAGATACATGATTAGCTAATGTATGAAATATGATTCAAACATTATAAACCAAAGAAATCTAAAGTTGAAATATACAAACATGTATTGAAAAATTCTTTATAAGTAATGAGTATTGTAAATTTATTATATCAATACAAAATTCAAAAGTAATGAAATAAATGCAAAATAAACAAATCAAGTAATTGTAAAAAAGATCTTACTTTTACCTTACACTAAAAAAATTAGAATTTGTCATGCATTAAGAGAGTTGAATAAAATTGGCATTTGGCCGTGAAATGCATGTTGCTTTGGGACATTTGGTTGGCGTAGATGAACTTGAATACTTTCGATAAATAAATCAAGATCTTTGACATTGCACGAGGCAGCGTAGATCTCTGCATCCAAAAACAGTTTGTTTGTATTTTAAAATACTCATCCCCCTTCCATGAAAAAGACCAACTTTTCAAGCACAGAATGTGTCATTTGTCGCCATTGAAACTCGGTTCTTGCTGAAAGGGAAAAGATTTCCTTTTCTCATTTCGTGTGCTCTGGGCTCATTTTTTCCGACTATCAGAAGCCTGGACATGTTCTTGTTCGAAAAGAACTTGGACCAATGTGATTTGAATCTCTGAGTCGCGAGAGGTGAGAGCCAAGTATCTAGCATATGTACCATTTTACTGAATCTTGATGGTTAACTTCATTGTCGGCGGGGAAAGGATTTTGAATCATGGGTTGTGTTTAGTTAGAGGCCAAGAAAACTTTTTAGATCAGTAATGGAGATTTTTTCGCAGTGTTACGCTTTTATTTGCATCCCGATTTCAAGATTTCAATGTTTCAGGGTCAAATAAATCACTGTAAACTTTACCTGGACTGACATGCAGAGTGAAAGTCGTCATTCATTTTGCTGCAAAGATGGTGTTCACTTTGGGAACACCCAGGAAAAGAACCGTTGCTCCCAAGTAATTTTACTTACACAAGCTATGCAGAACAATAATGGTACGAACATTTCACTGATTTAAATACAAACAAATATTAGATTTTGAATAATTTGACAAAAAAATGAGCAAAGTAAATTTTTATATTCAAAAGTGGACAACAATAATTTGTACGTATAGTTCCATCATGTTGGAACATCACGCGTAAACCGTTTCGACCCATTAATTTTACAAATTCTGGCCCATTCTTTTATTACTTGAGTACGTGTCCATAGATAATGTATAACAGATTTAATTGATCTTATATACATATCTAAACTTCTAAGACCATCATGAACACACAAATTCA
The DNA here is from genome assembly GCA_001598015.1 of Dorcoceras hygrometricum. NCBI lineage: Eukaryota > Viridiplantae > Streptophyta > Magnoliopsida > Lamiales > Gesneriaceae > Dorcoceras > Dorcoceras hygrometricum. The sequence continues at coordinate 2,235 of KV006411.1, forward strand.
AAATATGAGAAGTGCATCGAATATAAAAAAAATTCTAGCTATTGATGGTTGACATAATCTAATAAGCTCGTCAATGCTACAAGTGTTTGCACTTGCATTATCAAAAGAAATAGAAAAAAATTTGTTGACAAACCATATTCCTCCAAAAAAATAAAAATAAGAAGAAAATTATTTGGTGCAGTGTGTGGTTAATTGAAACATCGATATGCGAGCAAACGTTTTTTGAATATTCATGAATTATCTATCCAATGATAGGTTATAGATATGCATGAACAAGATTATCAATGCTCACTCCAAATATTAGAACACAAATACACTTTATTTTCTAAACCAGCAAATTCTTAATCATTTTTTTTTGTGTGCATCAACTAATTTCTTAAGGGTGGTACGTTTAAGTGTATTTCGTAGGATGCGTCTAATTACAAGATTAACACTAGATGAAAGCCAATTTTCAAAAGATAATTTATGAGCAAAGCTAAAAAAAAGTTGTTCAACAGCAACATACCTAACAATTTCTTCCCTAAATTGAGATTTAGAAAATTTAGAGTCGATGGTCGTTACCGAATTGTGATGAAAATGAAGGTACTTGAGTTTGAGATCTAGATATACCAATTTCCACCGGATTATTCTTCTCGATGTGCCGATTCAAGATGTCATAGCCTTCTCCGTGTTGCTATTTGTAAGATTTCGAACGATATTTACATATTGCTTGCATGTCACCAGAAGGAAGTGTCACCTTATCGAAGTCTTTGATGAAAATATCGGATTTGACAAGCCCACTCGTCGATATCGTCGGCGTTACCGATGTACTCATGCTACCTTGAGTCCCTTGACTTTGATGGCATGTTGGTTGGGCTTCGACATCTTCTTGAGTATTCTCGTCGTCGGAGAAAAGAAATTCAAAATCGTCGATGTTTAAGGAGAATCAACATTCATTTGAGGAACAATAGACTTTCCTTTCCGACTACCATGACGACTTGATTCCGCCATGTATAATGTAGTATAGAGTTGAGAGATTAAAAGATTAGGAGTTTACGAGAGCTTAGGAAAATAACAGATTAGGAGATCTTAAGAGAATAAGAAAAAGAGAAGAATACGAGACTGGAGAAGAGATTGAGAGTGAATTGGTGTGGAATGAATGGAAAGTGGTGCAGATATTTATAGAGGTTTTTTTTTGAAAAAACAGTTGACCGATCGGGTCGGGCCGGATCATGACCGATGGGTCGACCGTTGTCTTATTTTTTAAAAATAATTTCCAACGATAAACCTGTCGGTCCGACCCTACCGACGGGTTGACCAATGTCTCTTTTTTTTAAAAAAAATTCAATAGTCAATCGGTTGGGTCAGAACCAGACACAGCCCGACAGGTTAACCAATTATCAATTTTCTTGACCCACCTGAACCACACGGGTCGGCAAGTCACCATTTTCATAACCCTTTGACGGCCCGTTTTCCTATGGGTTCGATCTGGGTCACGAGTCTAACCGTTGACCGGCCCGTTCGCAACGGACCGGTTCAGATTTGGGCCATGGGTCGACCCGGCCCATGGCCAGGTCTATGACGCACAAAGGGGCCAACAACAGCAGACCCGTCCCTTCATAGTTCACCACCTTATAAGACGGTGAAATTGAACAGGAATCCGTTGAAATGTCCAATATCTTGGAATGGAGAGGTTGTGACTAGCTTGAATCAGGTGTATGGGTGGGTTGCAAAAGTATGGTCGAATGCAAATCGCTAGGGCGGGTAGAGTAAGGGAGGGGAGGATCGTGTGTCCACCAACTTTTTCTTTCTCATCATCTTTACCATATATGATAATACTTGATCAAGGTCGTTATCTTCGTAAACTTGCTCTAATGATGGTGGTGAGACTTCATGTTGGATCTATGTAACAAATCAGATCTTAATTTTGATAAACATAAAATCTGCTGTTATGTTTCTAACGATTTAATCGAGTGCACGGGTCTTAGCTATAGAAGATCAGAAGCGAGCTGTGTGAGAGCTCCCAGGTACCAGTTCTCGGACCCTCTCACTTCACTATCTACTTCAATAGAAAATTCATCAGTGCGACACTTTTACGAAGAAAATTGTGTAATCCGGCACAAGCCAATACAAGCTCCGCCAGTATTCTATATGGAAATGGAGGAGCTGTTTTGAATAATTTGAAGCGTGATTTGAATATGCCAAACACCCTCTCAATAACGTTCCTCAAAGAAGAATGACGAAGCTTGAACAACTCTTTTGCATAATTGGGATGACGACTTTGGCCATTGATGTTTTAAGTTGATGTGAGGTTTTAAATATTTATACTTTTGTTACATATATATATCTATATATAATTTCATGTGTATATTAATACTTTTATAACGTATCTTTGCATCACACAAGTAACGTGATATTTATATTATTAAAATTACATAATCAAATAAAAATTTAAAATCATTCAATTAATAAATAGTATATTCATTTCTTAAAATTGAATTACTCTTACTTCAATGACCAATAAACTTTATGATTTTCATGTACACGGTTTGATAATTTCAATTATATACTTTTTTATTTCAATGTACAAATAAAGATAATCGAAATAAAAAAAATAAAAAGATTGAATATTAAAATAATTAATTAATTAATTCTTATATAAAAATATGATTTATTTTTACGGATGATGAAATCGAAGAGACAAATATTTATAAAGCAAAACAAATAGATGAAAGAAATTAGAAATCAATTCAAATCTATACCTCTTGCCAAAATATTTTTTTGATATTTAATTGTTATGCATCATGCATTAACATTTGTACATCATTGACTTTCATGGAGTTGTTAAAAGCCCATTGAAATTTTGAATGCCTGTAGATTTTTAGAGAGTTTTTAAAAGTCAATGTTGAATACCACAAAACTTTTATGGAGTTTATAAAAGATCATATTTGAATACCACAAGACTTTCATGGAGTTTATAAAAGTCATCGTTGAATACCCATGGATTTCTAAAATCCACCAAAATCTTTAAAAGTCATCTATTTTCCTTTATTGAATACACCCCCATAAGTCGATAGGTCTTCTATATCCCATAATCGTAGATTATTGTTTTTTTTCGAATTCTAGTAATTAAAATAGAAATTAAAGAGTTCATTTTCTTATAATGATAATGTCATGACGAAATGATCCGATAATGAAATCGATTTGATCCCAGCAACAACGATTATAAATGAAAATAATATAATAATGAGTTGTTATCTTGAAAATGTTAATTATTTCGAATATAATTATTTTTAATATATTTAGATTAGTTAATTTGAATTCAAATTCGAATCAATATTTATTTCTTTATAATTATTTCACTTTCAAACTTTGAATTTTTTTTTAAAAAATTTTAAAAAACCTTTTAAAAATAGGTACGGACCTGAAACCGAGTCGGACCCGTTGGATTTACGATCTGGCCTGTGATCGTAAACCGAGGCTACGGGTCCGGGATTCGCTGAACCAAATCCATTGGGCCGGGCCCGACTCGGCCCGTGGGCAGGTGTAGCTCGATGCAAAGTTTAAACCATTAAATATTAACAAGATTAAAAAAGATTATTGTGTTTTATCTTTTATGTCGATGTGTTGATGTCTTGAAGCAACAAAAATTAAGTGTTATGTTAATCCATACGGATAAATATTTCATGCAAACTAATTAAAAGGATCCAGGGTAAACATACGATACCCAAATATTAAAAAATTAACATTGAAAGTTATCGAATTACTCTTAATAGTTTCCCCAAACAAATACGATAACGTTATCAAGCCATCATAAAGTGATCACGGGCTTCCAATTTTTCTGGGTGTGAGACATTGGCATGGCATGACTAGCAACGCATGGTGAGTGAACCTAGAGGGGATGCAAACCTAGAAGGGGAGCAGTTCGAGCATGTACCAAAACAAACGCTTTAAACCTAAGTAACTATATTCTTCTCTATAATTTGATTCACCAATTTCTTTTGTTTCGGCCTCAAGGATCTTGAACATTTAACACTTGACATCATGTTAAAAAAACATATTCTAAAATTTTACGGCATCATCAACAATTGTGTTTCAGTCCCGTAGGCATTCACAAGACTACAGCAAAGATACAATACAAATGCATTACATTAATGTAGGAATATGGATTAAGGATAGTACATGGCGTTCCGTCAGATTCAAATACCAAAACAACTTAATAAATATATATTCAACCGCTACACACAAACATGCTTCTCGTGTTATGTGAGAAAACTATGCACATTTCGGTTACTATTATTCAGACTGCAAAATGTGTTAAACAGCCATCCATTAGAAATACCAGATGAATCGCTAGGACACCGTCTCTAATTTGCACTGGTAGGTGATGGCGAAGCCAAATTTAGGATCAAGAGTGATCGGAAGTAGCAAGAAACGGTGAAATTTGGTAACATATGGTCGTTAAGAACCACCAAAAACCTGAAAGAAGTGCACAACAGATCTTACATTTATGAAGGTTAATGTCATTACAGGGGCATAAATCGGAAAGAGATGCTTACTCCTGCTAGGAAATCCCTAGACAATTCCTTGGTCTCTCCAGTTTCGTTAACAACTGGTTCTTTCTGAGGGAATTTACGTATAATTTTAGGTTTCATTTCAACTTTTTGTTTCTGCATCAGCAAACAATAATATTAGTGGGTAGGTAATTCAAACTCAATTTGTATGCTGTTAAGATGGGATTATACACATGATACATCATGTCAATCAACATAAAGTTAGATCATACGCTGGAGCCAAAACAAAAATTTATCACTTAAACTCACCTTTTTTAGCCGTTCTTCAATTTTACTTAGGCAATAGATTGGTCGACTTTTGACAGGTAAAAGTCCCGCTCTCTTTTAGCAGCAGAGAGTTCCAATGCCAGTTTCTGCTCCCGAGTCGCATTCTTGGTTGCTGCATACATTTGAGTATCTTAGCTCACTTCAAGTGAAGCTTACAGGCTGTAACACATTCAGAAAATGTGGAACAACCTAATTCGAGTACCTATCTCTTCAGTAAGATCATCCCACTTGAATTTTCTCAAGTATTTGATATTCCAAAGGTCATAATAGAAAGATGACCTTTTCTTGCCACCTGAACCAGAATGTGTAAAGTGTCAAACGCTAGTAAATTGTTAGTCCTAACACAAGATATTTAAAAAATCCATTCAAATTGACAGATGCGAAAGAACACCAATCTCATGTGGGTAAAAAGGAGAAAGGGGAAAAAATCCATCACCATTAGACCTCCTAAATCTTCAAAGCTCGAATTAGCTGCTTCAGTTAGCAATATGAACTCAATTTTTATTGTAAAACCATTTCATGAATGAAAAATCAAGGGATGATATCATTGTAAGAAATCAAGTATATTGAAACTTTCATTGGTGCAGGATCCCTCTCAACGAGATATTGAAGAATTGAGAAAAATCACGGGTTTAAAAGAGATGTAGACAAACTATTCTGTCAACATACCAATTTGTTCGCCATTTAACATTTTTGCTACTCTTTTTGCAATGATTTTCTCAGTAAACTCAACCCACCTGCATCGAGAAAAAAGAGCAATAATTTACTGGCTTTAGAAGCTCTCTGTCAAAATGAGGAAGGAAAATGAGAGAACCTAAAAAAAAGAGAAAAAAGTAACTGATTGCACTTGTTTGTGACAGCCAATGTTACCACTAAGGATTTTGAAGATACGAGGACAAACAACATAAACTTTGAGGTATTAAAGTTCATTAAGCCAAATAATTTCTTCCATGAAAAATTCACTTTCAAATCGACCAGGAGAAGCAGCAAAAAACTTCACCATGGTCAAAGTTTATGTTGTTTGTCCCCATATCTTCAAACTCCTTACTGGTAACATTGGCTGTCACAAACAAGTGCAATCAGTTACTTTTTTCTCTTCTTGTTAGGTTCTCTGCTTTTCCTTCCTCCTTTTGACACGCAACTTCTTAAGCCAGTAAATTATTGTTCTTTTTTCTCGATGCTGGTGGGTTGAGTTTACTGAGAAAATCATTGCAAAAAGAGTAGCAAAAATGTTAAATGGTGAACAAATTGGTATGTTGACAGAATAGTTTGTCTGCATCTCTTTCAAACCCATGATTTTTCTCAATTCTTCAATATCTCGTTGAGAGGGATCCTGCACCAATGAAAGTTTCAATATACTTGATTTCTTACAATGAAATCGTCCCTTGATTTTTCATTCATGAAATGGTTTTTACATGAAAATTTTAGTTCGCATTGCTGACTGAAGTAGCTAATCGAGCTTTGGTGATTTAGGAGGTCTAATGGTGATGGAGTCTTTTCCCCCTTCTCCTTTTTCACTCATATGAGATTGGTGTTTCTTTCTCATCCATGTCAATTTGAATGTATTTTTTTAAATATCTTGTGTTAGGAGTAACACTTTACTAGCGTTTGGCACTTTACACATTCTGGTTCAAGTGGCAAGAAAAGGTCATCCTTCTATTATGACATTTGGAATATCAAATACTTGAGAAAATTCAAGTGGGATGATCTTACTGAAGATATAGGTACTCGAATTGGGTTGTTCCATATTTTCTGAATATGTTACCGTATGTAAGCTTCACTTGAAGTGAGCTAAGATACTCAAATGTATGCAGCAACCAAGAATGCGACACGGGAGCAGAAACTGACATTGGAACTCTCTGCTGCTAAAAGAGAGCGGGACTTTTACCTGTCAAAAGTCGACCAATCTATTGCCTTAAGTAAAATTGAAGAACGACTAAAAAATGTGAGTTTAACTGATAAATTTTTGTTTTGGCTCCAACGTATGATCTAACTTTATGTTGATTGACATGATGTATCATGTGTATAATCCCATCTTAACAGCATACAAATTGAGTTTGAATTACCTACCCACTAATATTATCGTTTGCTGATGCAGAAACAAAAGGTTGAAATGAAACCTAAAGTTATACGTAAATTACCTCAGAAAGAACCAGTTGTTAACGAAACTAGAGAGACCAATGAATTGTATAGGGATATCCTAGCAGGAGTAAGCATCTCTTTCCGATTTATGCCCCTCTAATGACATTAACCTTCATAAATGTAAGATCTGTTGTGCACTTCTTTCAGGTTTTTGGTGGTTCTTAACGACCATATGTTACCAAATTGCTACTTCTGATCACTCTTGATCCTAAATTTGGCTTCGCCATCACCTTCCAGTGCAAATTACTAAGGCTCAAAGCGTTTGTTTTACTGCTTTGGTATATATGCTCGAACTGCACCCCCTCTAGGTTTGCATCCCTTCCGTACGCAACATCACTTTGTTGTGTGCATGCAAGAATGCCATGTTCGTGCATGCTTTCTGAACATTTTGAAAATAATCACCTCATTGGTCAAGTTAAGCTGAGTTCACGATATCCATTCTTCTTTAGAAATCCATTTTTTTTTTTTAGATCAATTGTTCACTCACCTTGCCTTGCTAGTCATCCGATTCCAATGTCTCAGACCCAGAAAAATTGGAAGCCCGTGATTACTTTATGATGGCTTGATAACGTTATCATATTTGTTTGGGGAAACTATTAAGAGTAATCCGATCGATAACTTTCAGTGTTAAGTTTTTCATATTTTGGTATCATATGTTTATCATTAATTTGCATGAAATATTTATCCGTATGGATTGACAGAAAAAATTGATTTTTTCTTGCTTCAAGACATCAACACATCGAGCTACACCTGTACACTGGCCGAGACGGACTGGACACGATGGATTTGGGTCAGCAAATCCTGGACCCGTAGCCTCGGTTTACGATAAGGGCCAGATGGTTAATCCAGCGGGTCGGGGTCGGGGTCGGTTTCAGGCCCCACCTATTTTAAAAGAAATATGAGTTTTTTTAAAAAACAATTTTTTTATAAAAGTTCAAAGTTTGAAGGTGTGAATAATTATAAAAATTAAATACTTGAATTCAAATTCGAATTTGAATTTCAAATTAACTAATCTAAATATATTAAAACTAAATATATTCGAAATAATTAAAATTTTCAAAATTACAACTCATCATTATATTATATTCATTTCAAATCGCTGTTGTCGGAATCAAACCGATTTCGGTATCGAATTATTTTGTCATGACTTGATCATTATAAAAAAATGATCCCTTAATTCTATTTTAATTTCTAGAATTCGAATAAAGATAATTAGATCTACGATGAAGGATAGAGAAGAACTGTCGATTTAGATAAAACACGGTATATACAAATTATCGTCGAGATTTTAAATATTGATTATTAACATGCATAACGTGTATATGCTTATATGATACAAATTATTTATATTTAATTATAAATAATTTAAAAAATTACATTAAAAAATTGCTACTGGAATTTATATGTATATTTTCTAAAAAATTTATATAAAAATATTATGTTTTATGCTGGAAATTGTTCATTTATATATTTTAAGATTTAAATAATATGTTTTATATAAAAACTATCAAAATGAATATGATATTCGATATATTTCTTTTTCATTTTTATTATATTTTAAAGGGATTTTTGAAGTTAAGTCATTGTTTATATCATTGTTAAACCCATTCCCGATAGTCATCTTACTAATTTCTATATAAATGATTCTTTAGGTTAATTTCTTTCTAAATTAATTTGTTTATTATAATTTATTCTTATCTTTAAATTTATCATATTGAATAGAAAATTAATTTTTTTCCTTTCTACATATTATAAAATAAGAGGATCGAATATTTATATATTTAATATAGTAACAAATATTTTCGTCCATCTCATTCATTTTCTAATTGCTTTACAATCCACTTATTACTTCACAATCAACTTATTTAATATTTACTTATTTTGATTAACAATAATAACTTCAAACCTATTTCTCATAAATACGTGGATATACATAAGTCGTCAAATATTTAATAAAAAAAGTATTTTTTTAAAACTTTAAAAATAGAAAATTTTCTATGCACACCAAATTAAATCAACTTATTAATTTATTTTATAAAAAAATATTCATTTGAATATCATAATTATATTTGTTTATGCTTCACTGCTATTTAACTCTTTTTATAAATGGTACAATTCCTAATTTTTTTGAAGAGGCAACCTGGCAGGCCAGTTCCCCGACGCGTCGTCTATTTAAAATTCGTAACACATAACAGGTTCATTTAACTGACGGTTCGCACCGTTGACCACGGATCGTTCGGGTTACGGGTCAAACCGGCCCATGGCCACGTCTACACCGAGCAACCCGCGTTTTCGCACTCGACTGAACGACACTGTGGATCCACTCCCAAATCCGAAGCCCTAATCCGCAATTTTCCGGTCGGACTGATTCAGTTTTTTCCTCTTCAAACATGGCGGCGTCACGTCTGCAAAGATTATCCACAAATCAATTGAATTCAAGCGGTAGAATTATCAATTGTTTTCGCAAAGCACAAGCTCCAATGCCAACGCCATTGGCGGTGACTCAAGTACCCCAAATCACTGAACCCATCGATTACTTCTCCTTTGTCGATCGCCTTCGGACGGAAGATATGAAAGGAACTCGGTTTAGTGATTCATGTTTCTATCCAGGCTTCTCTTTTGAATTTTTTCTTAATCCAGGTCCTACGATCGTCCCATTTCGATCGGAGCTCGATAATGTCACTGCTGATGATGAAGATCCTCGTGCCATTAGGGCCGATAGCGTGAAGAAGAAGAGGAAGAAGAAGATGAACAAGCACAAGTTGAGGAAACTGAGGAAGCGTTTGAGGAGGAAAACTTAGTTTTGATTATTATGCATTTAGGTTTACTCTACAGGTAAGTTACTGCAGGTTTTGTTGATTCTATTTCCTGGGAAAAGAATTTATATTTTGTTTTAAATTATGAGATCATTGGGGAGACATCAACAATCATTTACAGTTTGTGATGAAACTTGATTTTTCCTGACCTGCTGGTTAACGTACGGGTGGTTATTTAATAATATTTGACTAATCCTCGTTCTTCAAATTTTCATTGAATACTTATTGGTTAACTGATGTTTGAATCATTTCCAACATATGTTCCTGAGTTTCAAATCCTACTAGCTGGTTTAAATTGAGTCATGATTCTGATCAATAATCGATTTGGTCATGGTCGAATGTTTAGATTCCATTTTTTTGTTCATCCTTCTGGAAAAGCTAATGGGTGTACCTGGAATCCTTCTAATGGAAGAAGTCATCATTAAAATAATGTGCTTCATATAGTCCTCATGAATTATTCAATCCAAACTTTCAAATTTAGACTCGGCTATGCCAGAATTTCATTTGGGTTACATAACATTTTTTATGCTCTCTTTAGCTGGTTTGTGCTTTGCTTTAACCGTGCGTTGTTGCTTTGTCTTTTACGTTTGCTTTCCAACCTGTTTTATCTTACTTCTGGAATGTATCATGTACTCGTATTTTGTGATGAAAGCAACATATGCTGCTGGTAAAGTTCTTGTACGTGTCAAGTGGTTCAGTTTTCTGTCTTTCTTTCCTTCCTTCCTTTTCTCTTTTCTTTTTGGTTTTTGTATGAAAGGGCGAACCTAATCAATTTTGCCGGCTGCCTTGAACATAGCAGAGTTGTTACATTATGAAGCATTGGTTGGCTGATTTTAGAAACTTGAACCTCTATTGAAGAGGTGAAATGTTCTATCGTTCTTCTGGTTTTGCTAAATTCGCCTTGAGAAGAAACATTTGTTCTTTTGTTTGGTTGGTCCATCATCTGTGCTTGTATATCTACTCTTACACCAATTATTCTCAATTGATCCAAATAGCACGAGCCATCATCATATCCCATGGACATGGACGCCGGAGAATTGGGTCCTTTGCACATGCCTCATTCTTGCTTTGGTTTACTTTTGCTTTGTAGGGAATAATGCTGTTGAAACTTCAGGAAGCTACCTTTGTCAATCATATATGCTAAAGATGATGAGAAAGACAAAGTTGGTGGACACACGATCCCCCCCTCCCTTACTCTATCCGCCCTAGCGATTTGAATTCGACCATACTTTTGCAACCCACCCATACACCTGATTCAAGCAAGTCACAACCTCTCCATTCCAAGATATTGGACATTTCAATGGATTCCTGCAAATATTTCAATTTCACGGTCTTATAAGGTGGTGAACTATGAAGGGACGGGTCCGCTGTTGTTGACCCCCTTTGTGCATCGTAGATCTGGCCATGGGCCGGGTTGACCCATGGCCCGAACCGGAACCGGTCAACGAGTTAGACCCGTGACCCGGACCGAACCCATAGGAAAACGGGCCGTCAAAGGGTTACGAAAATGGTAACCCGTCGACCCGCCGGGTTCAGGTTTGTCAAAAAAATTGATAATGGGTTAACCTGTCGGGCCGGGTCTGGATCCGACCCGACCAGTTGACGGGTTTATCGTTGGAAAGAGACAACGGTCAACCAACTGGTAGGGTCGGACTGACGGGTTTATCGTTGGAAATTGTTTTTAAAAACATAAGACAACGGTCTACCCGTCGGTTCTGACCCGGCCCGGTTGGTCAATCGGTTTTTCAAAAAAAAAAACTCTATAAATATCTGCACCACTTTCCATTCATTCCACACCAATTCACTCTCAATCTCTTCTTCCGGTCTCATATTCTTCTCTTTTTCTTATTCTCTTTTAGTCTCCTAATCTGTTATTTTCCTAAGCTCTCGTAAATTCCTAATCTTTTAATCTCCCAACTCTATACTACATTATAAATGGCGGAATCAAGTCGTCGTGGTAGTCGGAAAGGAAAGTCTATGGTTCCTCAAATGAATGTTGATTCTCCATTAACCATCGACGATCTTGAATTCTTTTCTCCGACGACGAGAATACTCAAGAAGATGTCGAAGCCCAACCAGCATGCCATCAAAGTCAAGGGACTCGAGGTAGCATGAGTACACCGGCGATGCCGACGGTATCGGCGGGTGGGCTTGTCAAATCCGATATTTTCATTAAACACTTCGATAAGGTGACACTTCCTTCTGGTGACATGCAAGCAATATGTAAATATCGTTCAAAATCTTACAAATGGCAACACGGAGAAGGCTATGACACCTTGAATTGGCACATCGAGAAGAATCATCCGGTGGAAATTGGTATATCTAGATTTCAAACTCAAGTACCTTCATTTTCATCACAATCCGATAACGACTATGTACTCTAAATTTTCTGAATCTCAATTTAGGAAAGAAACCGCTAGGTATGTTGCAGGTGAACAACTCTTTTTTCTCTTTGCTGATAAATTATCTTTTGAAAATTGGCTTTCATCTAGTGCTAATACTGCAATTAGATGCATCCCACGAAATACACTTATATGTATCCTTAAGAAATTAGTTGATGCACACAAAAAAAAAATTGATTAAAGAATTTGCTAGTTTAGAAATAAAGTTTCTTTGTATTCTGATATTTGGAGTGACCGTGACAATCTTGTTCATGCATGTCTATAACCTGTCATTGGATAGATAATTCATGGAACATTCAAAAAACGTTTGCACGCATATCGACGTTTCAATGAACCACACGCTGCACCAAATATTTTTATTCTTATTTTTATTATTTTGGAGGAATATGGTTTGTCAACAAAAAAAATTTCTATTTCTTTTTGATAATGCAAGTGCAAACACTTGTAACATTGACGAACTTATTAGATTATGTCAACCATCAGTAGGTAGAAATTTTTTTATATTCGATGCACTTACTCATATTTTGAATTTGTGTGTTCATGATGGTCTTAGAAGTTTAGATATGTATATAAGACCAATTAAATATGCTATACATTATCTATGGACACGTCCTCGAGTAATAAAAGAATGGGCCAGAATTTGTAAAATAAATGGGTCGAAACGGCTTGCGTGTGATGTTCCAACATGATGGAACTACACGTACAAACTATTGTTGTCCACTTTTGAATATAAAAATTTACTTTGCTCATTTTTTTGTCAAATTATTAAAATCAAATATTTATTTGTTTTAAATCAGTGAAATGTTCGTACCATTATAGTTCTGCATAGCTTGTGTAAGTAGAATTACTTGGGAACAACGGTTCTTTTCCTGGGTGTTCCCAAAGTGAACACCATCTTTGCAGCAAAATGAATGACGACTTTGTAGGAAAGTTTTATTCCAATGCAGATTTTTGATCGTCGAGGATAGTGTTGAACACTATTTCTTTAAAACGATTTTGCCCCGTCCAGGTGCTTACGGTTTATTGGCAATCGTTTCTCAAGATACAACGACGAACTTCTCGTAATAGGAGCACACCAAATGACGAGAACAGCGAACTCTCCTATTTATAGATCTTGAAGGGACATGGGGCTTTTGGTGAATAGTCATGTCTCTTTAGAAAGGTCTTAATCATAGCCATTGGATCTGCATCCAATGGTCTAGATTATGTCCATTCCGAAGGATCATGACCTTTCACAATGCACTCTTTCAATCGCATCCGTTCATTCAAGACCATTCCGAAGGATCATGACCTTTCACAATGCACCCTTTCAGTCGCAACTTTTCGCGATTCATCACACCCCTTCAATATATAACTGATCCACTTTAATTGCTTTAATTGATTTATTAATTTCTCATTCACCTAAAATCGGTTTTGAGCAAATTAATATTCCAAAAATATCTACTCAAAATGTAGATTCAAGTTTTCAAGTCAATTTCGACTTTCATCGGACGGTTATAACTTGATTAATTAATTTGGGCATTGCCCATTTTCCAACAGACTTTCACTCTGCATGTCAGTCTAGGTAAAGTTTGCAGCGATTTCTTCGACCTTGAAACATTGAAATCTTGAAATCGGGATGCAAATAAAAAGCGTAACACTGCGAAAAATCTCCATTACTGATCTAAAAAGTTTTCTTGGCCACTAACTAAACACAACCCATGATTCAAAATCCTTTCCCCGCGACAATGAAGTTAAACATCAAGATTCAGTGAGACGGTACATATGGTAGATAGTTGGCTCTCACCTATCGCGACTCAGAGATTCAAATCACATTGGTCCAAGTTCTTTTCGAACATGAACACGTCCAGGCTTCTGAATGTCGGAGAACATGAGCCCAGAGCACACAAAAGGAATCTTTTCCCTTTCTCCAAGAACCGAGTTTCAATGGCGACAAATGGCACATTCTGCGCTTGAAAAGTTGGTCTTTTTCATGGAAGTGGGGTTGAGTATTTTAATACAAACAAACTATTTTTGGATGCAGAGATCTAGGCTGCCTCGTACAATTTCAAAGGTCTTGATTTATTTTATCGAAAGTATTCAACTTGATCTACGCCACCAAATGTCTCAAAGTAACCTGCATTTTACGGCCAAATGCCAATTTTATTCAACTCTCTTAATGCATGACAAATTCTAATTTTTTTAGTGTGAGGTAAAAGTAAGATCTTTTTTCCATTTACTTGTTTTGTTTATTTTGCATTTATTTCATTACTTTTGAAATTTTTACTGATATAATAAATTTAGAATACCCATTACTTATCAAGAATTTTTCAATATATGTTTGTATATTTCAATTTTAGATTTCTTTGGTTTATAATGTTTGAATCATATTTCTATACATTACTAATCATGTATCTATGAACACGAACTTTACCTCTTCGATAATAAAATGTATTCTTGATTATTTTCTTATTTAAAATATAAGATAAGATAAAATAAGAATAAGAGTTGACGATGATTTTAAATTTGTAAGAGTTATGTTAAAGTAACAATGAAGGTCAAATATTATCTTTGAAATTATAACATGATTTTTAGGCTTTAGTTGGTTTCTACACGATCACATGATGAAGGATTGAAGAAGGAAATGTATTTCAGGCTTTCTTTAGCTTCTACACGTATCCTTTCCCGTGCTGTCTTGCCATCTCGGTCTCACCCTGTCGAAGTGAGCGTAGAATCAGATGTCACACATGAATCAGTTCGACAGACATTATTCTATCTCATTGGGTAATCGTCATCAGGTAAGCTCATTGTTACACAAAAAGGTTGAAAATTATTATGTTAGCATGCATTATTTTGCACAACACGATTTTTGAGGACGATCATTCAAGGTTCAACACAAAGGATTTCAGGATTATCTTCGGAGAATTCTGAATTACGCGACAACCAAATGCATAACCAACTTCTTGTCGACTTAGTTGAGCTATTTCGACACAAAACAACCACATTTAACCAAATATTTTCGGGATGTTTTATTTTGATTTTGTTGTTTATTATTCACAACATTGATTTATTTCTACATGTACTCCTTCGTTACATCTATTATAAAATTTTAGTTTGAAAAACATCACTCGAGAAATATTTAAAATAATATAATTTATATTAAATATAAAGAATCATAAATAAATTTGAGAATGTATTAATTTCATACATGATAAAAATGAGTGGATAGTGAGACCCATATATAATGAGTGTTAATGATAAAATGAATGCGAAAGAAAGGATGCGTTAATATAACATGTATGTGGCATCTCACACGTTTTGTTGAATTGGCGGATGTTATAACAAAGTATTTATATGAATGATGTTTAAGTTACCCAATATAACGTGATTGGACAAGCGACGCTACATTTGCTTAAATATAACATTGCGATTCACATTTTTAAAGTTTGTTATTATATTATCAACAATAAAATTCTGTAATAGTTCTTGTTAGTTTCTGCAACAAAAAGTTCAATTTGTCCTCACACCTGTATTGCAGCCTATTAGTGGGTCGGATGCTTTCCGAGTATTTGGCCTCGAGTCTTCGAATCTAATTGTTGGGATCGATTTTACTAAGAGCAACGAGTGGACAGGCTCAATTCTTTCCTCCATGCCATCTAACCTTTTAGTTATTGAACTTTGTGTAGAATATGATGAGAGTCAAATCTTTAGGCAAGAGGTCGTATCATGGTCGAAGCTTGCATCATACTGGAAGCGGTTTGAATCCCTATGAACAAGCAATATCTATTATTGGGAAAACCTAGGTTGCCTTTGATGATGATAACTTGATCCCTGTTTCGGGTTTGGACATGGTACGCCATTATAGACTCTCACATGGTCTCGGGTCCAACATCGTTCGCACCCATATTGAAACTTCCATGACTAGTTTCAAAACAGTGTAATGACCACAAGTAATGAGTTTTCTATAAATTTAATGTGGTGAGTTTAAATCGAAAATTTAAAATTATAAAGAGTTTGTCCTTATAGGTTTTGATGTAACCGAATTATCTCAGCCGAGAGCTGCGACCACCTCGGGAGCTCGGGACGTCGGGATTGCTAACAAGTGAAAGGTGATTCTTCGTAATGCCTACAGCCACAGATCACAGGTCAGGAGGCGCCGAAAGTGTTTCCAGCAAATCCCCTCCGATGCTTAAGTCAGGCAGGATGCGAGAGAGCAAAAAGAGAGAGACAGAGAGAGTATGTAAGCCGGGAGCAAGTGAATATATGTGTGTTATAATGAGAGAGCGTATCAGGGTATTTATAGAGGGGCTAGTCGATAGAGATGAGCGCTTTACTCGGCGCTGGACTCTTTGCTCGGTACTGGATGCGCGGGGGCGCTTATCTCGGCAGAGATTACGCCTAGATTGATGAGTATATTGAGCGAGATGTTCTCCGCGATTCTCGGTGATCTCGTAGTTCAAAGAGGGAGAGTGTTAGGACCGGTTAGCAAGCGCTGTTACTAAAAATTAAAAAATTTTGCGCTGCTATTCAAAAGATGAGGTGCAATACCTCTGGTTCTTGAACATTAAAACAGAGCACCGGAGACAGATCTGGTATGAATTAAAATCATGCGGAAAACACCAGAACTGAATCCTAATATTTTAAAACAACTTTGCGCAAACAGATTTCTGTAAAATCAGCATATGAAATCTGTTTGCTATGTGCTGTTAGAGTAGATGCCCAACTAGCCAACTTGTGGCGTGTGGGCTTTATAGACTGTTGTACAAACGATCTTTATATATGATATTCGCATTCTTTTATATGGCATTCTTTACTTTCATTATGTGTGTAATGATTTACAATTGCGTTGAGTAAAGACCTAGAATGCACTTAAGCGTATGTTAGATGTGACAGTGGATATGACGGCTATCATGAAACACATCTAATAGTCGCTGTGTATTCTGAACATGTTCCTAGTCGATTGGGCCGTCAGAATGAGGATAAGGCCGCCCGAGTTCGAGACTAGTATCTGCGATGCGAAGTACCATGTTTCATTGGTAG
>KV006411.1:30050-43109 GCA_001598015.1 Dorcoceras hygrometricum
TTCCTGCAGAAATCCTCCCTTTGAGCAACGCACGAATCTTTTCTAAATTTTCTTTTGAAGAGCACTTTAAATCTTTCTTTGCAAATGATGAAAGTCTTACTTTGAAAACAGGTTTTTATATGAAAGGGATTAGTGGCAAGCTACTTGAGAAATCAAGCATGACACACCTTCAAAATTTAGTAAAATTCCCTTCATATCATTTTAATTTGTAAAACACCAAACCTTCTCTTAAAGAAATCATTTCACCTCCTTGAAACATTTTCCAATCGATTTATAAATCAGCTCGTGCATCGCTACTTGGAGTTACCTGCTGGAATCAGCCGCAGCGCAATCTTACCTGCTGGAATGAATAATTCAGCAGATACATGATATTTAAAATTGCCAAAATGGCCCATATGATTCATGAAATGCATAAATATGGTCCTAAAGATTTTGGGTCGTTACAACTCTACCCTCCTTATTGAAATTTCGTCCTCGAAATTTACGTACCAAATAAATATGGGTAAAGACTTAGCATATCAGCTTCTGTTTCCCACGTTGCTTCTCGCTCCGACTGATTGGACCATTGTATCTTAACCATAGGAATGCTACGGTTTCTTAATCTTCTAATTTCTCGGAGGAGAATTATTTCTGGTCTTTCTTCGTAGCTTAAATCTGGAGCTAAATGGATTGGCTCATAACTTAGCACATGCGAAGGGTGGGGAACATATTTCCTCAATGCTGATACGTGAAAAACATTATGCACTGCTGACATTTGTGGAGGCAGCGCCAGTCGATAGGCGAGCGTTCCTACCTTCTCTAAAATCTCGAAGGGTCCAATATATCTTGGACTCAACTTTCCTTTCTTTCCAAAACACATAACTCCCTTCATTGGAGCTATTCTCAAAAATACTCGATCACCTATCTCAAAATTCAGCTCCCTTCTTCGATTATCTGCATAACTCTTCTGTCGACTTTGAGCTGTTTTCATTCTTTCTCTTATTTTTCTAACAGCTGCTGCTGTTTGCTCCACTACATCAGGTCCTAAACCAGCTCTTTCACCAACTTCATCCCAGTGAAGTGGTGTTCTACACTTCCTGCCATACAAAGCTTCATATGGAGCCATTTGAATCGAAGCTTGGAAACTGTTGTTGTAGGCAAACTCTACCAGCGGCAAACTCACATCCCATCCTGCTGAAAAATCTACAATGCATGCTCTGAGAAAATCTTCTAAAATTTGAATCACCCTTTCCGATTGTCCATCAGTTTGTGGGTGAAACGCAGTGCTGAACTTCAATTTCGTACCCATAGCTTTATGTAGAATTTTCCAAAAAGCTGATGTAAACTTGGGATCTCTATCTGATACAATGGAAATTGGAACACCATGTAGCCTCACTATTTCTTTAACATACAATTCAGCATACCTGCTCATCTCATAGGTCGTTTTAACTGGTAAGAAATGAGCAGACTTAGTGAGCCTATCAATTATAACCCATATGGAGTTATATCCTTGTACTGTTCTTGGCAAACCAGTTACAAAATCCATCGCTATACATTCCCACTTCCATTCGGGAATCGGCAGTGGCTTCAACAAGCCTGCTGGTCGTTGATGTTCCGCCTTCACCAGCTGACATGTTAAACATTCAGCTACAAACCTAGCAACATCCCTTTTCATTCCTGGCCACCAATACAACTGCTGGAGGTCCTTGTACATTTTCGTGCTTCCTGGATGTATGGAATATGGAGCTGTATGAGCTTCTTTCAATAGTTCAGCTCTTAAATCACCCACTTGAGGTACCCAAACTCTGCCCAAATACCTCACGATTCCATCCTCTGTAAAATATAAACTGTTACCTCTTTCTTTATCCTGCTGGACCCATTTCCTCAACTGCTGGTCCTGCTGCTGACCCTCTCGAATTTGATTTAACAAATTTGATCTTACTGAGAGGTCTCCTAGAATCATATTACTGCTGCTGCTGGACACTATTTCAAGTCCAAACCTTTCAATTTTGTTTGCCAATGGCTGCTGGACAGTCAAATGCGCTAATCCTGCTGATTTCCTGCTGAGAGCATCAGCCACTACGTTCGCCTTTCCTGGATGATAGCTAATAGTGCAATCATAATCTTTAACTAGTTCCAACCATCGCCTCTGCCTCATATTCAATTCTTTCTGGGTAAAGAAGTACTTCAAGCTTTTGTGATCTGTAAAAATCTCACACTTCTCCCCATAGAGGTAATGTCTCCATATCTTAAGGGCAAAGACAACAGCTGCTAATTCCAAGTCATGCGTTGGATAATTCTTTTCATGATCCTTCAGCTGTCGAGATGCGTATGAAATAACTTTACGCTCTTGCATCAAAACAGCTCCTAATCCTAACTTGTACGCATCAGTATATATCACAAATTTTCCTTCATCAGTTGGCATCGTCAAAACAGGGGCTTCAATCAGCGTTTTCTTCAATCTGTCAAAACTGGCTTGACACTCTTCTGTCCAGTTGTATTTTACTTTCTTCCTTGTAAGCGTAGTCAAAGGAACAGCAATCTTGGAAAATCCTTGGATGAACCGCCGATAATATCCAGCTAAACCCAAGAAACTTCTTATCTCTGCTACATTCTTTGGTGCTGGCCAGTCGCGAACCGCTTCCACTTTAGCAGGGTCGACTTCTATTCCATCCCTAGAGATTATATGGCCTAGGAACGATACTTTCTCCATCCAAAAATCACACTTGCTGAATTTAGCAAACAACTGTTTATCTTTCAAAATCTGGAGCACAATTCTCAAATGTTGAACATGCTCCTGCTGAGTCTTGGAATAGACTAAGATATCGTCGATAAAAACCACTACAAACTGATCTAGATATGGTTGAAAGACTCTATTCATTAAGTCCATGAATGCTGATGGAGCATTTGTAAGTCCAAAGGGCATAACCAAAAATTCATAATGGCCATATCTAGTTCTAAAGGCTGTTTTATAAACATCAGCAGCCTTAATCTTTAACTGATGGTATCCTGACCTCAAGTCGATCTTAGAAAATACTACAGACCCTCTTAATTGGTCAAAAAGATCTTCTATCCTAGGTAATGGGTACTTATTCTTAATTGTCAACTTATTTAACTCTCGATAATCTATACATAATCTCATACTCCCATCCTTTTTCTTTACAAACAGAACAGGGGCTCCCCATGGCGAAGTACTGGGTCTAACGAATCCTTTTTCCAACAGGTCTTGTATCTGTTCTTTCAATTCTTTCATCTCTGTTGGAGCTAATCGATATGGTGGTCTAGATACTGGAGCAGCTCCTGGGATTAGATCAATGGAAAACTCCAATTTCCTGTCTGGTGGCAATCCTTGAATATCTTCTGGAAAAACTTCAGGGAATTCGTTTGCTACTTCTACTATGGACAGCTGGGGCCTATCAGTAGCGGCTAATGATGATAAGGTTGGAGGAATTTTATTATCATGTTTGGCCAAAAACTGGAATGGCTCTTTTCCTACTGGATTAACAGCTACTGTTCGTAGTTTAAAGTCAATCACTACCCCAAACTTAGTTAGCCAATCTATTCCCAAAATTAAATCAAATTCTGGCATTGGTAACACAATTAAATCAGCAGTAATCTTATGCCCTTGAAGTTTAAGCTCTAAACTTTTAAACAATTCATGCGATACCAATTTTTCCCCAGATGGTACCAACACACAATAGCCTATCATTACTTGCTCTGGCTGGATTGACAATCTCTTAACAAATTCAGTAGAAATGAAAGAATGCGTAGCTCCTGAATCTAACAAAGCTAGAGAAGGAATTCCAGCTATCGAAATTTCACCTGTAACCACCGTAGACTCTGGAGGAGCTTGATCAGCAGTCATCACATAGGCTCTGCTGGTCACCAGTTGCTTAGCTTTTGGACAATTCTTCAAAATATGTCCAGGCATCCCACACTTGTAGCAGACGTTTTGTCCAAGTCTGCATTGTCCCAAATGAGGCTTTTGACACTTAGGACATAATGGCCTATTACTACCAGCAGGAACGGAGCTTATTGGTTGAATTTGTAGAGGCTTTTGCTCCTGAGGCCTCTGCTGGTTCTTGCTCTGCTTCTTGAATGGCCTTTGATCCTTCTGTTGAAAGGCCTGTCTCTTTTGCTGCCTTTCTTCATCGAGATATTTCCAATCTCTTTCGATTTGCAGGGCTCTATCCACTGCTTCCCTGTAAGTTCTTGGCACTGACAGCCTCACATTCATCTTGAACATTGGTTTCAATTCTTCTATGAAGTGACTCAATTTCTCCTCTGGGTCACTTCCTATCAGTGGCACAAAATAGCACCCTCTTTCAAATGTCCGCACATACTATTGTACGGTTAAACTCCCTTGTTTGAGGGTCAAAAATTCCCTCTTCAGTTCAGATCTTTTCCCCGCTGTGAAGTATTGCTCGTAAAATACTCGCTTGAAATCTGCCCAGGTGAGATTCAGCAGATCCACAGACATCTTAACTCCTTCCCACCAGATCATCGCATCATCTCTTAGCATGTAGATAGCGCACCTTGGCCTATCTAAATCGGACAGTTGGAGGTACTCAAAGATAACCTCCATGGATTTGATCCAACTCTCTGCAACTAGTGGATCAGTAGTTCCACTAAATTCCTTAGGCTTCTGGCGCCTAAATTTCTCTTGGGGGTCGTCATTACATGGTCCCCTGCTGCTGGAAGAGAGCTCAATTCAAATGGTGAAGACGACAAAGAAGCCTGCAAAATAAAGGACACAAAGGACAATCCCTGTCGGTACTTTACAGAACACATTTGAACGGGAAGAATTTGTGTCCAACGGTTTGAATTTGAATAGAGGCTTTATATTCGAGAAGAACGCCATTGAAGAAAAGAGGCTGGTGAGACTGTTGGTTGGAGATAACCCGAGCGTTGTTGCAGAAATACGTTGATCGCACAGTGCACCAACAGAGGGAAAATGAACCAGAAGCGAAGCTGTCAACTATCTTTCGTAGAGGAGCTTATTGGAGTTGACAGTTGAGCTAGAATTAGCTTGTTTAGAGCAATTTCCCTAGCGTGTGAGAAACAGAGAGTTGAGCATTTCATTGTAACAATCTCACACACAGATTCACTCGCACATTTCGTGAGTTGAGCTAAATTGTTTAGCGAGTGAATCAAAACCCAAATGCAAACAGGTCCCGTCCAAGCACGATGATGTTAAACTCTATGTATGTAGTCTTTGAACAGAGACGTAAAACAAGTTCCAAGTGAACAGCCGAGGGCTGGTAGAGTCTAGGAGTCCATACAAGTGCTGCTTGTGTGGGTGTGTGACACCCGAACCCAACGGGGCCACGAGAATTGGGGTAAACAAAAATTTTCGAATAAAAGAAGGGCTAAAAGATAATTTGTTATAAGCTGCATCTCTTATAACTCAAAGGAAACAAAACACAAGACAGTTCGAAGATCAGCAGGTACTCAAATTTACGCGCTACTGCTAAAACATTTGCAGAAAACAGGGTATTTCATATAACTTTGCAATTGCGGTTTACAACAGCTGCTATTTGATATAAATATACAACCATTGCTACTGATTTAATACAGCACAACCTAATCAAAACATTACAACTTAGACACGGAAAACGTAGGCCTTGAATAAACACAACGCCACCCATCTGCTGATTTCAAGTTCCACCTGTTGTTCCTCCATCAG
Source organism: Dorcoceras hygrometricum (assembly GCA_001598015.1). Classification (NCBI taxonomy): domain Eukaryota; kingdom Viridiplantae; phylum Streptophyta; class Magnoliopsida; order Lamiales; family Gesneriaceae; genus Dorcoceras; species Dorcoceras hygrometricum. The sequence continues at coordinate 35,716 of KV006411.1, forward strand.
CTGTCGTACCTGCACCATTTTAAAAGCTAGTGAGCCTAAAGGCTCAGCAAGTAAAATCTGAGTAGTAACAATTTCATAAAATGCAGGCAGACATCTGTACAATGCATATGTTAAGGAACTTCAATATTCAATATCATTTTCATAAACATTTCAATGGCAGAAACAGGGGATAATAACCCAGCTTCTCATTTCTTTCAATTCTATTTTCAGTTGATCATGGCATATAAGTTCTATGTGGTCCAATTTGCACTTTGATCAAAATGACTCCCGATATCAGTTTTAGCATATAGCTCATATGAAAGGGCAGTCGACATCTAGACAACTGCTCACCCTTCTCCTTGGTGACCTTAACTATCTATGCCATAATCTAAAACATCTTTTGTTCCTTAACAATCTTTCTTTAAACATTTCTGTAAAACATCGGGTTCCATCATTTAAAACATTTGCTTCCCATTTTAAAACTTTACTGAGTATTGAATTCGACTTTTGAAACATATCGTTAAACTGGAACTGATTGAGAGAAAAACCAGTCGCAATGAATAGTACCAGTCGCAAGACTAATACCTGCTGAAATGAACAATACTTTTAAATAAGTAAATCATCTGCTGAGATAATGAAATGAAATACATCTGCTGGTGAACAGTACCAGTCGCAACGAATAAGAATCCAGTCGCAAGACAAGAATCCAGTCGCGAGGTCTTTTAAATAAATATAAAGTGAAACGATGTCGTTGGGTTGATCAGCAGACGAATACAAAACTACCTGCTGATCTTTGTATAACTAAATGGAACGACGTCGTTAGCACATCAATCAGTCGCAAGGAAAAGTGCTAACACGATTATATAAATGAATAGTACCAGTCGCAAGACTAGTACCAGCTGGAATGAACAGTACTTGAAAATAAATAAAGCAACTGCTGAATTTAAAATCACAATGCAGCTGCTGATTCCTAATCAAAGGAAAGCAACTGCTGATACTAATAAAGAAAGACGCATCTGCTGATGAACAGTGCATCTGCTGAATTTTACGAAAGCGCTTGCAATATCTAAACAATGATTTCGCTACCAGCCGTCGCTTATTAAACCAGACTTTATACTGATTCAACTAACAACTACTGATTACAAAATCATCAAATTTCGACATTACAACTACTGGAAGAACATTCATAAACGCTTAAACCATACAGCTGCTGAATCTTAACAAGTAGATACAGCTGCTGAATACTTAACTCTTCATCTGTAATATCAAAACAACAACGATGCCATCAGCTGTTGCCTATCAAACCATACCAATGATTCAACCAGCAACTACCAATTACACAGTTATCAAATTCTAATATTACAGCTACTGCAAGAAGAACTTTCATAACATTTCTGGAATTGAATTCGAATCCTCAGTACATATAAAACTTCATAAACTTTCTGAAAACATACTGGAAGCATAATAAACATCAAAACATCATTTTCGAACCCATCTTTACTTCCTTATCATGTCCAAATCATTTCAAACATGAACTTTCGATATATCAACAATATACAGGCAAGCAGATCCATTAAAACACAATATATGCTTCAAATGGTGTAGAAAAAGATCAGCTTTTACGTGCCTTATTTGAAGCTTTGCAACAACAGCAAATTCCCGCAGAGATCTTCCCTTTGAGCAACGCACGAACTTTTCTTAAATTCCTTTGAAGAACACTTTAAAACTTTTCTTTGCAAATGATGAAAATCTTACTTTGAAAACAGGTTTTTATATGAAAGGGATTAGTGGTAAGCTACTTGAGAAATTAAGCATGACACACTTTTAAAATTTAATAATTCCCTTCATATCATTTTAATTTGTAAAACACCAAACCTTCTCTTAAAGAAATCATTTCACCTCCTTAAAACATCTGTTAATAGATCACCTCCAGTTTTAAGTAGCAGCGCGCAAAATCTTTTAACTCTTGAAAAAGCGCGGCTGCTAATCTTTTTGATCCTATTTTTTGGGACCAACATGTTATAACCCGAGCAACCGAGACTTAAGTAACCACGTATAACTGAGTATGAAACGGGATAACACGAGCAACCGAGGCTTAAGTAACCACGTATAACTGAGTATGAAACGGGATAACACGAGCAACCGAGGCTTAAGTAACCACGTATAACTGAGTATGAAACGGGATAACACGAGCAACCGAGGCTTAAGTAACCACGTATAACTGAGTATGAAACGGGATAACACGAGCAACCGAGGCTTAAGTAACCACGTATAACTGAGTAGGAAACCGGTAACCCAAGCAATCGAGACTTAAATGATCACGTTAGGTAACTCAGTAAAGGTTGTCCAGTGCAAGTAACATCCTTAAAAACTTTAGCTTTATCAAAAGAAAGTTGTAGAAAATTATCAAGTATGAGAGAACGGTGCCCGAGCTGCATAGGTCATCGGCTAGGTTTGTCTCTCGCTCGTAATAAGTTTGAACTTCTACCCACGAAGAGGTCCGAGCTGGCTCAGTGCCTAATCGTTTAAGAAACGCCAAATTGTTCCCGGGCAATGGTTGTCTACCCGAGCTGGTCTGGGTTTGAGCCAACGGGAGTTGGGCTTACGATGCAGCCAGGATGGTTGAGCTCTGTGCTTGGGGATTGTGCTCGGGTAGGGCTGTCATCCAAGGAATTGCCAATGAGATTGGGCTTAAGTTGCCGAGCGGATCGGGATTATGTGCTCAGGTAGGGCTGCCACCTGAGGAGGTGCCAATGAGAATTGGACTTTAAGTTTCCAAGCGGCTTATGTGCTCAAATGGGGCTGCCACCCGAGGAGGTGCCAATGAAAATTGAGCTTTAAGTTGACGAGCGGATCATGCTTATGTGCTCAGGTGGGGCTGCCATCCGAGGAGGTGCCAATGAAAATTGGGCTTTGAGTTGCCGAGTGGATCGGGCTTATGTGCTCAGGTGGAGCTGCCACCCGAGGAGGTGCCAATGAGAATTGGGCTTTGAGTTGTCGAGTGGATCGGATTTATGTGCTCAGTGGGGCTGCCACCCGAGGAGGTGCCAATGAAAATTGAGCTTTAAGTTGACGAGCGGATCATGCTTATGTGCTCAGGTGGGGCTGCCATCCGAGGAGGTGCCAATGAAAATTGGGCTTTGAGTTGCCGAGTGGATCGGGCTTATGTGCTCAGGTGGAGCTGCCACCCGAGCAGGTGCCAATGAGAATTGGGCTTTGAGTTACCGAGTGGATAAGGCTTATGTGCTCAGGTGGGGCTGGCACTCAAGGAGGTGCCATTGAGAATTGGGCTTTGAGTTGCCGAGCGGATCGGGCATATGTGCTCAGCTGGGGCTGCCACCCGAGGAGGTGCCAATGAGAATTGAACTTTAAGTTGTTGAGCGGATCGGGCTTATGTGCTCAGATGGGGATGCCACCCGAGGAGGTGCCAATGATAATTGGACTTTAAGTTGCCAAACGGATCGGACTTATGTGCTCAGGTGGGGCTGCCGTCCGAGGAGTTGATAGTAAAACCAATGGGTTGAGAGAAAAAGATCTTCCATTCCATAGAATAACGTTTACAAGTGATAATAAAATAGGGCCTAGACATACTACTCCCAAGAGGAAATAAAATAAAGCCTATGGTACCAGCACCGCATCAGATCAGCAGGCCGATAAGTGTACCTCTCCTTTGTGCTCGGACTGTAGCATATCTTCGACCGTCTCATTTCAGGTATTCCTCAAGGGCCCGAACCCGCCCGGAAAATTATCATCGCTAGTTCAGGGCATGTGATTGGGCTTTTTCTCAGTACAAAGTACAAACTGACCTAAAGCCCGATGTCTTTTATTTCCCGGAGGTCCTTTCTTACACCATAGTACGTTCGCTTTAAATTCAAATGTATTATATATTACCCTTTTTAAAAGGAATAGTCAAATTATATTCTAAAAGGACAATTTTAGTCGATTGAATGATTTGCAAATTGATTGTCTAATCCTAGTATTGTATCTTTTCATTTTCCACAATAACCACGAGTGTTAGCCACGTGTTATAAATTTATATAAAAACACATTAAGCCCCTATGGGCACAGGCGAGTTGGTAATACCTCAGGTGATGTGGGAGTAACTTCTCCGACTTCACGGGTTCGATTCTCGTGTGGAGCATATTCCCCACTGAAATATTGTGATCAACTTAAAGAACACAGACAATCATGATTACACATAAATCACCATGTTCTGCATTTCACTCTTGTCGAGCCCTGCGAATATGCATGTGAGGGGCGTTAAAGAAGGACAAGTCTCGTTTTACAATAAATGTGATACTACGAAAATAATTGGATGCTAATTTTTGGTACAAGGGATAAATGCTGGTTGAATATATATATGACACATTAGTATATATTCTTAAAAAAAACTTGATAATGTGGGCGCCCAAAATGGGCGCCTGTGTGGGCGCCTGAGATGCTCAGCCGAACATCTCATGAACATTTTAACAAATTCATGAGATGTTCGGCTGAGCATCTCAGGCGCCCACACAGGCGCCCATTTTGGGCGCCCACATTATCAAGTTTTTTTTAAGAATATATACTAATGTGTCATATATATATTCAACCAGCATTTATCCCTTGTACCAAAAATTAGCATCCAATTATTTTCGTAGTATCACATTTATTGTAAAACGAGACTTGTCCTTCTTTAACGCCCCTCACATGCATATTCGCAGGGCTCGACAAGAGTGAAATGCAGAACATGGTGATTTATGTGTAATCATGATTGTCTGTGTTCTTTAAGTTGATACACATCAACTAAGTCCGTCCGCAGGAGATGCATTCTGCATGGAGGGTGCTATAAATTGTTATATCTGTTATTATATTTGGCCAAGAAGTGAATGGAAAGTGAAGACCCTCGAATGCTTTGATGTCCTGCATAAAATATATAGTAAAAAGAAATCGTGGGTGAAGATTTTGCATGTATTGTTCTGTATCACTAACCAGTAGAGCATATTTCAGACCAGAGGTGTATACAAGTGAGGACCAAAGCATTATTTAATACATTCTTAAGAACTGAAAAGGATATGGGATCTGATGTAACCAAACATTTTACCTCGGGAAGGATCTGGTGAGCTTCTGTACTCGTATCCCTATTGTTGTTCGGGTACCTCGGTTCGGGGGATAAGCTGCAACGGAGAAAAAACGGTGAGGGGGCACCCTATACATTTCTGGCATAAAGTCAGATCTGGACCAGAGCAAAGAAATGAACAATGCAGTTAAGTAGTGTGGAGTGCAGCAATGTGTGAATGAGGCATACCTGGATATTTATAGGAGAAGGTATGGACCAGTTATCGTAGGTTAGGGTGAAATCTTCGATCTGTGCCCTATTGAGATTCATGGGATTAATCGTTGCTTTTACGTTTACTATTCTTGCATGTCTAGCCACCAAAATGGGGCAATGCGGGTCAGTTAGGATTGGTCGAGCTGATCAGTTAGAGTTGGTCGAGCTGCACTGCTAGGGCTGTCGAATTGACCAGCTAGGGCTAGCCGAGCTACCAGGTAGGGTTATCGAAGTGCTCGGGAGGGTTGTAGAACTGAGGTGTTGAACTGCTCAGCTAGGATTGGTCAAGTTGCTCTGGTGATGCCGCTTGGATAATGATGTGTGTGGAAAGGCTTGGATGATGCTGCCAAAATCACGGATTATCAGAATGGGTTAAGATTGATGAAGGAATTAGTAATATATATACTATTTACCATTCAAAATTATTATCATATCTCACTTCTAATATATATCAAATAATATATTTACTATTATATATTATTATCATTACTTAATAATTTGTTTTTAAATAATAACATATATGTATAAGTTATTAATAAAATATTATTTAGTTTTGAAAATTATTTTTTTAAAGATATATACAAACACATATTATCGAGGTGGTTCGGGGATGTGTTTTTTTTTTTCAGGATCCTCAAACCCACGGGAGAAAATTGTCACCCTTATGCATGTAGTTTAAATTAATTTTTTTTTAAATATTTTAAATTTTCATTTGGTGAAGAAAAAAGGGGGAAAAAAACTTAAAATAATGGAAAATTACCACACGTTGGTCAAACTAAATACTTCAACGGAAGTCTTTCTAGCCATTGCAGCAGTGATCGGTCTTTCAAACTTTACAAAAGGACTCTATTTTATCGAAAGTGAAATATGAAATTCAAGGCAGTGACAATAGTCGACCTTCAACGACTGACTTGATGGCCTAATTAATGCCATGAAAAAGCTACTGCAACAATACCACAAATTTCCTGGAAATAAAAGGTTAATTATTTTACACATATATATATATTAGACATTGATATTTGGCCCTCTTTTTCACTGGAATCAGTTTCTTTTAAAATAATTGTAATGATATGAGGACGACTAAGGCTGCGTTTATCGTTGGATTGTTAAACAATCCAACGTTTGGTACGATTTTTGCACAATTTAGAGTAATCCTCCAATCCAATGATTGTTAAGATTTCAGCTATATTCGGCTTGATAATAATCCCTTCCAAATAGGTGGGTTTGATAATCCGCATATCATGATTGGAAAGAAATCACAAAAGTTTACCACTTTAACCCTTCATACAACATCCATGTCTTCTCTCGAGACGAAGAACAGCAAGAGATTAGAATCGAAGGTCAGCTGCAGCAATGCCGGGCGGGTCGATTGTGGAGGCAGGAGTACCCAAGGAGCAGTAGCAAAGTCAGCAGTTGGAGTTTTCGTGAGATTTCAGCAGATGATATGCGATCAGCAGTTGGACAGTTTGAGTAGTTCAGCAGATAGATTCTTGAAGAGAAGTCAGCAGATGTTGTTGTCTCGACCAGCGAGTACAGTTTTGTGTTTCAGCGTGTTTTGCTAAGAAGTGTCAACGACAGCGTTTTGATAAGTTAGAACGACGTCGTGGAGTGCACTGTTTCGTATCAGCAGATGAAGATTTCAGCAGATACTTTGTTGAAGAAGTTCAGCAGTTGGTTAAGTCTATATGTTGGAGATTGCGATACGACAGCGTTTGGTTTAGTTGGAACGACAGCGTATTGGCTTGAACATTTCAGCAGAAGCGTTCCTTTGACAAACCAGCAGATGCACTACTTGGTGCTAACCAGCAGATGAATTTCAAGATAGCAAAACGGCGTCACTTGATTAAGTTGACACGACATCGTTTTATTGCTAAAGGAATCAGCAGATGGAAAAACGCATATGCATATCAGCAGATGAATTCTTCCAAGCGTTTTTCCAATCGAAGTTTTGACATCGACGATGATGGATGTAAGTGCTGGTTTCCAAAGTAATTTCAGGCGCAAGATCAAAGTGTTTCAAATACGATCGTTTGCTCTTAAGGAAAAGATTTGTTGGATCGTACAGTTGCCTGGAATGAAGGAGACAAGTTAGGTACTATTTTGGGTG
>KV006412.1:8986-23710 GCA_001598015.1 Dorcoceras hygrometricum
CCAAAAGTCAACAGGGGTCAAATTGCAATTTCGAGGGGCAAAACGGTCTTTTTGCAATTTAGGGTTAGATGATCTGAAAAATTGTTTTTCATATCATAACATTCAGTTTTGGAAACTGAGTCGATCGGTCCGATCTGATCGGCGATCGGAGTTACGATGAAGTCGCAGCAATGGATATCGTCATTTGGACCCGGGCCCGATGGGCCAGTCCAAGTCCATTGTTAGTCTATTTAATTAGACATAATAGACTTCATAAACACTTTCAACTCAACACTTGATACTTGAATCAACCCTAACCCTAAAACCAGCCGCCCCCTCCTCTCCTCGAACACGCCGCCGCCGCCGCCGCCCACACGCCGCCGCTGATCGTCGCCGGAAAATTGTTTCCAGCCAGTTCGACGAGGAGAATCTGTTCGTGCTGATCTCGTCAGTGCTTCTAGTGCAGCCTGACGAAGGAGTCTCGGTTCTGGTCGTGGACCGGATTGGCGCAAACTACCGCAATCTACCGAGAAGAGCCGGATTCTTGTAATACCGGTTGGAGCCAGGCACAAGTGCCAGCAAGGTAATCCGCTTAAACATCCTATGAATGTCGTAGTTTGTTTATGATTTTTCATATTGATCACCTCCCGGTTTTCATTCTATTGTTCTTCCGCTGCCTAGCCGGGGGGCGGATCCGGATCCCCAACAAAAAGTGTACCTTAAGGTTTCACCAATGAAAGGAGTAGTCCGATTCGATAAGGCCGGAAAACTGAATCCCCGGTATGTCGGACCATTCGAAATCTTGGAAAGAGTAGGAACACTTGCCTACAGACTGGCTTTACCACCCAGTATGTCGAGAATCCACAATGTCTTCCATGTATCTCAACTAAGAAGATATATCACGGATTCTAGTCATGTTCTCGATGAAGGACCACTCCGTGGAAGGAAATTTGAATCAAGGACTGAGCTACGAAGAAGTCCCGATTAGAATCGTGGACAGAAAGGATCAGGTACTCCGACGAAGAACGATCCCTTATGTCAGGGTCCAATGGTCCAACCACACCGAAAGAGAAGCCACATGGGAAGTGGAAGAAAAGATGCGAAGCCAATATCCCTACCTTTTCAACAATCAAAGTAACCAAAGTTTCGAGGACGAAACTTCTTTTAAAGAGGGAGGGATGTGAAAACCCGAAAAAAAATATATATATATATATATCGGGTCAAACCAGATCTCACATGGTCAACGCAGGTTTGTGGGAAAACTCTGCATTCGAGAGGCGCGCAAGCATCCATCGCGTGTTTTTAGCAAAACGACAGCGTTTGGTTAAGATCTGTTTTGGACGCGCGATGGAGAGATCTGATAGGCATTGCACGGGAAGAATGCGACGTCGTATGATGGGATCTGATTTGCTTAGCAAGAGATCTGATTTACAGCAAACGTCGTCGTTTTCACCTGCTGGTCGAAAATCAGCAGATGGTCGAAATTCAGCAGTTGATGGCGCGAGAGTGAAACGCCGTCGTTTCATGGAACCAGCAGTTGCGCGTTTCGACCTTAGAGGTTGCTGCTGGCAGGCGTGGCTTTTAGCGCGAGAGTGTTCGAGAGAGCGACACGTGTTGGTCAACATGTTGAGTGATTGACTGCTGGATCAGCAGATGCGTAAGTTTAGAGTGACCAGCTGCTGGTTTGGGAAACCCGTCGTAGAAGTGAAGCGACGTCGTTTCGTTAAGTTGAAACGCTGCGTTTGAGTGTTTCGTATGGAACCAGCAGCGAGGGATTTTTGTGAGAAATTAGCACGGGGCCTGCTGATCGCTAATTCAGCAGTTGATACTTGAAGTTTAGCGATAGCAAAACGATGTCGTTTGAATAAGTCGATACGACAGCGTTTTGCATTCGCGCTAAAGATTCAGCAGATGGCTTGTGCGACGATTAAAACCAGCAGATAGCTATGGTTATCTTGAATCAGCGGGTGCGTTACTTAAAGATAATCAGCAGGTGCCTTACAACGATATCAAAACGGTGTCGCTTGAATAAGTTGACACGACAACGTTTTGACTTAACGCTAAAGATCAGTCGTTGAGCTTGAAAAGAAACCAGTAGCAACGATTCAGCAGCAACGATCAAGCAGTGCAAACTCAGCAGCAACGCAACTCAGCAGCAACGCAAATTCAGCAGAGCCGACTTCATCTTCTCCAAGATCCAGGTTCCTCTACGCAAAGCAAGATTCTTTGTACAGAAAGCTTCACCGTGGAAATTTGAAAAGATTCCTCATGCGTACAAGGCAGACTCCACGCTGTAACGGCCGATTTAGGGGATTAATGATCGATTTACTCACCCAAATCAATGCCTACGATTAACGATTTTGTAACAGTCGACGTAATGAGGGAATTAAGAGCCTTAATGGCGGACGCTCGACTTCCTCACCTCTGCGCCTATAAATACCAGAGGACGACCACAGAATTCCTCACACCATTTCGAAATTCACAGTCATAAAAGCAACATTTCTTCGCGACAAAGTGCTGCGGAAATTCTAGCAGATTCTTAGCCAAAGTTCTGTGCAAGCGACGATCCAGCAGGTGCGAGACTTAGGAAGAATTCGTGCAATCGATTTACTGCCAGACTTCGTTCAAATAGCAAGATTCGTGCTACCAGACTTCACCCCAGATTCGTATACCAGACTCTACCAAATTTCAGATTTTGTAAGTGGGATTTTGCTAATATGTATTTCTTTGGTTATATTATCTATATTCATTTCGAAAGTTCAGTTCTTCATCTACTGTTCGAGCACCTTTTGTCCAGATGATTTTAGCTCATTCAAACTCCGCTTGCACTGATTTTTTTTACTATCGTTATATGAGTCTACGAAATATTTCGGATTTCTGGGTTACTGTGTGTAACTAATGGCCTCGACCCCTTAGAGGAGTAAAACTTAGGGACTGATCAGTAAACCATAGACACGATTCTGTCGTTATATGGGTTTACGGAATATTTCGGATTTCTGGGTTACTTGGTGTAACTAATGGCCTCGACCCCTTACAGGAGTAAAACTTATGGACTGATCAGTAAACCATAGACACGAAGTAATCATCAGTGCTATCTGTCAGGCTATGCTCTGTTATGCTATGCTATGCTCTGTTATGCTATGCTTTGCTCTGTTATGCTATGCTCTGTTATGCTATGCTCTGTTCTGTCTAAGCTCTGTTCTGAAATCTGTTATTCAGTATATGTATGAGTATATTTTGTATGCTCGAATGGTATCCCCCACTTACTGAGTATTTCCCCAAACACTCACCCCTTACTTCTCCACCCAGATAAGAATGAAGAGCAGGTAGAAGAAGAAGAACAAGATCAGTTCTGGGGCTGGTGAAGATTTCGTTTTGTTGATGTAATTACATTTTAAATTTTTTTCGCTTCCGCTTATTTTCTGATTCTCCGATATAAAAACGATATTATTTTGGATATGTAATAGACTGGTTTGAGCTATGCTATGATGGCTTAATGTTTTACAATTTTTAAATTGTTTAATATTGCCGATGTCATGAGTCTCGATCTCGGGGCGTGACAGTATCCCTGAACCATTGAGGGTCACACAAGTACTAGATTCACGATTCTCGCACGGAAACTGAGCTCAATGTGTTGAGCATAGGAGGAGGATTTTAGGGAATGCGATTTCCTAAAAGTCAACAGGGGTCAAATTACGATTTCCCAAAGTTGAGGGGCTAAACTGTAATTTTGGTCTAGGTGGTCTGAAAAATTGTTTTCAAATCATAATGTTCAGTTTTGGAAACTGAGTCGATTTGTCCGATCTGATCGTCGATCGGGATTATGATGAGGCCGCAGTGATAGGAATGAACAGAATGTTCATATGGACCTGGGCCTGACCCAAGTCCATTGGGCCGGTTCAAGCCCATCACTTATTTATTAAAACTAGACTTGGTCTAGGGCAACAATGACACTTGATCTCATACCCTAGCCTCCACACCTTGCGCCGCCCCCTCCCTCCTCTACCTCACGACCGCCGCCGCTCCTCCACGCGTCGCCGCGCCGCGCCGCCGCGCCGTCGTGATCGGACTTGTTCCGATCGTCTTTTTGAGGAGTTTCCGTCCGTGCCAAAATTCATCAGGCCTTCTAGTGCAGGCTGATGAAGGTTTCTTGTTTCCGGTCGTGGACCTGATTAGGAGGATCTACCGCCGCCTACCGTGAAGAGCCAGATTCCCTGCGAATTTGGTTGGAGCCAGGCGCCTAGACGCCAGCAAGGTGACACTCGATAAAACATCCTATATATGTTTTATGATTTTGATTTTGATGTATTGAACGTTTTTCGAGGTCATTTCCTGATTAGGAGGATCTACCGCCGCCTACCGTGAAGAGCCAGATTCCCTGCGAATTTGGTTGGAGCCAGGCGCCTAGACGCCAGCAAGGTGACACTCGATAAAACATCCTATATATGTTTTATGATTTGATTTTGATGTATTGAACGTTTTTCGAGGCATTTTTAAACTTCCGCTGCGCCCCCGGGAAACGGGATCCGGATCCGCCATTGTCGCCAACACGAGCTGGTCGGGTTTATGTACTCACGTAGAAGAGCTATGTGAGGAGGTGCCAGTGTTGAACTGGGATTAGGTGCCGAGCTGGTCGGGCTTATGTGATGTGCTCAAATTGTCACCCGAGGAGGTGCCAGTGCAGAACTGGGCTTAAGTGCCGAGTTAGTCGGGTTTATGTTCTCACGTGCTACGCGACGCGAATTTGCCAATGTGGAACTGGGCTTAGGTATCGAGCTAGTCGGGCTTATGTGCTCACGTAGAAGAGCTACGCGAGGATTTTTGCCAGTGCGGAACTGGGCTTAAGTGCCGAGTTGGTTGGGCTTATATGCTCACGTAGAATAGCTACGCGAGGAAGTGCCAATGCAGAACTGGGCTTAAGTGCCGAGCTGGTCGGGCTTATGTACTCACGTAGAAGAGCTATACGAGGAGGTGCCAGTGCGGAACTGGGCTTAGGTGCCGAGCTGGTCGGGCTTATGTGCTCAGGTGGAATTGCCACCCGAGGAGGCGCCAGTACGAAACTGAGCTTAAGTGCCGTGCTGGTCGGGCTTATGTACTCACGTAGAAGAGCTATACGAGGAGGTGCCAGTGCGGAACTGGGCTTAGGTGCCGAGCTGGTCGGGCTTATGTGCTCAGGTGGAATTGCCACCCGAGGAGGCGCCAGTACGAAACTGAGCTTAAGTGCCGTGCTGGTCGGGCTTATGTACTCACGTAGAAGAGCTATACGAGGAGGTGCCAGTGCGGAACTGGGCTTAGGTGCCGAGCTGGTCGGGCTTATGTGCTCAGGTGGAATTGCCACCCGAGGAGGCGCCAGTACGAAACTGAGCTTAAGTGCCGTGCTGGTCGGGCTTATGTACTCACGTAGAAGAGCTATACGAGGAGGTGCCAGTGCGGAACTGGGCTTAGGTGCCGAGCTGGTCGGGCTTATGTGCTCAGGTGGAATTGCCACCCGAGGAGGCGCCAGTACGAAACTGAGCTTAAGTGCCGTGCTGGTCGGGCTTATGTACTCACGTAGAAGAGCTATACGAGGAGGTGCCAGTGCGGAACTGGGCTTAGGTGCCGAGCTGGTCGGGCTTATGTGCTCAGGTGGAATTGCCACCCGAGGAGGCGCCAGTACGAAACTGAGCTTAAGTGCCGTGCTGGTCGGGCTTATGTACTCACGTAGAAGAGCTATACGAGGAGGTGCCAGTGCGGAACTGGGCTTAGGTGCCGAGCTGGTCGGGCTTATGTGCTCAGGTGGAATTGCCACCCGAGGAGGCGCCAGTACGAAACTGAGCTTAAGTGCCGTGCTGGTCGGGCTTATGTACTCACGTAGAAGAGCTATACGAGGAGGTGCCAGTGCGGAACTGGGCTTAGGTGCCGAGCTGGTCGGGCTTATGTGCTCAGGTGGAATTGCCACCCGAGGAGGCGCCAGTACGAAACTGAGCTTAAGTGCCGTGCTGGTCGGGCTTATGTACTCACGTAGAAGAGCTATACGAGGAGGTGCCAGTGCGGAACTGGGCTTAGGTGCCGAGCTGGTCGGGCTTATGTGCTCAGGTGGAATTGCCACCCGAGGAGGCGCCAGTACGAAACTGAGCTTAAGTGCCGTGCTGGTCGGGCTTATGTACTCACGTAGAAGAGCTATACGAGGAGGTGCCAGTGCGGAACTGGGCTTAGGTGCCGAGCTGGTCGGGCTTATGTGCTCAGGTGGAATTGCCACCCGAGGAGGCGCCAGTACGAAACTGAGCTTAAGTGCCGTGCTGGTCGGGCTTATGTACTCACGTAGAAGAGCTATACGAGGAGGTGCCAGTGCGGAACTGGGCTTAGGTGCCGAGCTGGTCGGGCTTATGTGCTCAGGTGGAATTGCCACCCGAGGAGGCGCCAGTACGAAACTGAGCTTAAGTGCCGTGCTGGTCGGGCTTATGTACTCACGTAGAAGAGCTATACGAGGAGGTGCCAGTGCGGAACTGGGCTTAGGTGCCGAGCTGGTCGGGCTTATGTGCTCAGGTGGAATTGCCACCCGAGGAGGCGCCAGTACGAAACTGAGCTTAAGTGCCGTGCTGGTCGGGCTTATGTACTCACGTAGAAGAGCTATACGAGGAGGTGCCAGTGCGGAACTGGGCTTAGGTGCCGAGCTGGTCGGGCTTATGTGCTCAGGTGGAATTGCCACCCGAGGAGGCGCCAGTACGAAACTGAGCTTAAGTGCCGTGCTGGTCGGGCTTATGTACTCACGTAGAAGAGCTATACGAGGAGGTGCCAGTGCGGAACTGGGCTTAGGTGCCGAGCTGGTCGGGCTTATGTGCTCAGGTGGAATTGCCACCCGAGGAGGCGCCAGTACGAAACTGAGCTTAAGTGCCGTGCTGGTCGGGCTTATGTACTCACGTAGAAGAGCTATACGAGGAGGTGCCAGTGCGGAACTGGGCTTAGGTGCCGAGCTGGTCGGGCTTATGTGCTCAGGTGGAATTGCCACCCGAGGAGGCGCCAGTACGAAACTGAGCTTAAGTGCCGTGCTGGTCGGGCTTATGTACTCACGTAGAAGAGCTATACGAGGAGGTGCCAGTGCGGAACTGGGCTTAGGTGCCGAGCTGGTCGGGCTTATGTGCTCAGGTGGAATTGCCACCCGAGGAGGCGCCAGTACGAAACTGAGCTTAAGTGCCGTGCTGGTCGGGCTTATGTACTCACGTAGAAGAGCTATACGAGGAGGTGCCAGTGCGGAACTGGGCTTAGGTGCCGAGCTGGTCGGGCTTATGTGCTCAGGTGGAATTGCCACCCGAGGAGGCGCCAGTACGAAACTGAGCTTAAGTGCCGTGCTGGTCGGGCTTATGTACTCACGTAGAAGAGCTATACGAGGAGGTGCCAGTGCGGAACTGGGCTTAGGTGCCGAGCTGGTCGGGCTTATGTGCTCAGGTGGAATTGCCACCCGAGGAGGCGCCAGTACGAAACTGAGCTTAAGTGCCGTGCTGGTCGGGCTTATGTACTCACGTAGAAGAGCTATACGAGGAGGTGCCAGTGCGGAACTGGGCTTAGGTGCCGAGCTGGTCGGGCTTATGTGCTCAGGTGGAATTGCCACCCGAGGAGGCGCCAGTACGAAACTGAGCTTAAGTGCCGTGCTGGTCGGGCTTATGTACTCACGTAGAAGAGCTATACGAGGAGGTGCCAGTGCGGAACTGGGCTTAGGTGCCGAGCTGGTCGGGCTTATGTGCTCAGGTGGAATTGCCACCCGAGGAGGCGCCAGTACGAAACTGAGCTTAAGTGCCGTGCTGGTCGGGCTTATGTACTCACGTAGAAGAGCTATACGAGGAGGTGCCAGTGCGGAACTGGGCTTAGGTGCCGAGCTGGTCGGGCTTATGTGCTCAGGTGGAATTGCCACCCGAGGAGGCGCCAGTACGAAACTGAGCTTAAGTGCCGTGCTGGTCGGGCTTATGTACTCACGTAGAAGAGCTATACGAGGAGGTGCCAGTGCGGAACTGGGCTTAGGTGCCGAGCTGGTCGGGCTTATGTGCTCAGGTGGAATTGCCACCCGAGGAGGCGCCAGTACGAAACTGAGCTTAAGTGCCGTGCTGGTCGGGCTTATGTACTCACGTAGAAGAGCTATACGAGGAGGTGCCAGTGCGGAACTGGGCTTAGGTGCCGAGCTGGTCGGGCTTATGTGCTCAGGTGGAATTGCCACCCGAGGAGGCGCCAGTACGAAACTGAGCTTAAGTGCCGTGCTGGTCGGGCTTATGTACTCACGTAGAAGAGCTATACGAGGAGGTGCCAGTGCGGAACTGGGCTTAGGTGCCGAGCTGGTCGGGCTTATGTGCTCAGGTGGAATTGCCACCCGAGGAGGCGCCAGTACGAAACTGAGCTTAAGTGCCGTGCTGGTCGGGCTTATGTACTCACGTAGAAGAGCTATACGAGGAGGTGCCAGTGCGGAACTGGGCTTAGGTGCCGAGCTGGTCGGGCTTATGTGCTCAGGTGGAATTGCCACCCGAGGAGGCGCCAGTACGAAACTGAGCTTAAGTGCCGTGCTGGTCGGGCTTATGTACTCACGTAGAAGAGCTATACGAGGAGGTGCCAGTGCGGAACTGGGCTTAGGTGCCGAGCTGGTCGGGCTTATGTGCTCAGGTGGAATTGCCACCCGAGGAGGCGCCAGTACGAAACTGAGCTTAAGTGCCGTGCTGGTCGGGCTTATGTACTCACGTAGAAGAGCTATACGAGGAGGTGCCAGTGCGGAACTGGGCTTAGGTGCCGAGCTGGTCGGGCTTATGTGCTCAGGTGGAATTGCCACCCGAGGAGGCGCCAGTACGAAACTGAGCTTAAGTGCCGTGCTGGTCGGGCTTATGTACTCACGTAGAAGAGCTATACGAGGAGGTGCCAGTGCGGAACTGGGCTTAGGTGCCGAGCTGGTCGGGCTTATGTGCTCAGGTGGAATTGCCACCCGAGGAGGCGCCAGTACGAAACTGAGCTTAAGTGCCGTGCTGGTCGGGCTTATGTACTCACGTAGAAGAGCTATACGAGGAGGTGCCAGTGCGGAACTGGGCTTAGGTGCCGAGCTGGTCGGGCTTATGTGCTCAGGTGGAATTGCCACCCGAGGAGGCGCCAGTACGAAACTGAGCTTAAGTGCCGTGCTGGTCGGGCTTATGTACTCACGTAGAAGAGCTATACGAGGAGGTGCCAGTGCGGAACTGGGCTTAGGTGCCGAGCTGGTCGGGCTTATGTGCTCAGGTGGAATTGCCACCCGAGGAGGCGCCAGTACGAAACTGAGCTTAAGTGCCGTGCTGGTCGGGCTTATGTACTCACGTAGAAGAGCTATACGAGGAGGTGCCAGTGCGGAACTGGGCTTAGGTGCCGAGCTGGTCGGGCTTATGTGCTCAGGTGGAATTGCCACCCGAGGAGGCGCCAGTACGAAACTGAGCTTAAGTGCCGTGCTGGTCGGGCTTATGTACTCACGTAGAAGAGCTATACGAGGAGGTGCCAGTGCGGAACTGGGCTTAGGTGCCGAGCTGGTCGGGCTTATGTGCTCAGGTGGAATTGCCACCCGAGGAGGCGCCAGTACGAAACTGAGCTTAAGTGCCGTGCTGGTCGGGCTTATGTACTCACGTAGAAGAGCTATACGAGGAGGTGCCAGTGCGGAACTGGGCTTAGGTGCCGAGCTGGTCGGGCTTATGTGCTCAGGTGGAATTGCCACCCGAGGAGGCGCCAGTACGAAACTGAGCTTAAGTGCCGTGCTGGTCGGGCTTATGTACTCACGTAGAAGAGCTATACGAGGAGGTGCCAGTGCGGAACTGGGCTTAGGTGCCGAGCTGGTCGGGCTTATGTGCTCAGGTGGAATTGCCACCCGAGGAGGCGCCAGTACGAAACTGAGCTTAAGTGCCGTGCTGGTCGGGCTTATGTACTCACGTAGAAGAGCTATACGAGGAGGTGCCAGTGCGGAACTGGGCTTAGGTGCCGAGCTGGTCGGGCTTATGTGCTCAGGTGGAATTGCCACCCGAGGAGGCGCCAGTACGAAACTGAGCTTAAGTGCCGTGCTGGTCGGGCTTATGTACTCACGTAGAAGAGCTATACGAGGAGGTGCCAGTGCGGAACTGGGCTTAGGTGCCGAGCTGGTCGGGCTTATGTGCTCAGGTGGAATTGCCACCCGAGGAGGCGCCAGTACGAAACTGAGCTTAAGTGCCGTGCTGGTCGGGCTTATGTACTCACGTAGAAGAGCTATACGAGGAGGTGCCAGTGCGGAACTGGGCTTAGGTGCCGAGCTGGTCGGGCTTATGTGCTCAGGTGGAATTGCCACCCGAGGAGGCGCCAGTACGAAACTGAGCTTAAGTGCCGTGCTGGTCGGGCTTATGTACTCACGTAGAAGAGCTATACGAGGAGGTGCCAGTGCGGAACTGGGCTTAGGTGCCGAGCTGGTCGGGCTTATGTGCTCAGGTGGAATTGCCACCCGAGGAGGCGCCAGTACGAAACTGAGCTTAAGTGCCGTGCTGGTCGGGCTTATGTACTCACGTAGAAGAGCTATACGAGGAGGTGCCAGTGCGGAACTGGGCTTAGGTGCCGAGCTGGTCGGGCTTATGTGCTCAGGTGGAATTGCCACCCGAGGAGGCGCCAGTACGAAACTGAGCTTAAGTGCCGTGCTGGTCGGGCTTATGTACTCACGTAGAAGAGCTATACGAGGAGGTGCCAGTGCGGAACTGGGCTTAGGTGCCGAGCTGGTCGGGCTTATGTGCTCAGGTGGAATTGCCACCCGAGGAGGCGCCAGTACGAAACTGAGCTTAAGTGCCGTGCTGGTCGGGCTTATGTACTCACGTAGAAGAGCTATACGAGGAGGTGCCAGTGCGGAACTGGGCTTAGGTGCCGAGCTGGTCGGGCTTATGTGCTCAGGTGGAATTGCCACCCGAGGAGGCGCCAGTACGAAACTGAGCTTAAGTGCCGTGCTGGTCGGGCTTATGTACTCACGTAGAAGAGCTATACGAGGAGGTGCCAGTGCGGAACTGGGCTTAGGTGCCGAGCTGGTCGGGCTTATGTGCTCAGGTGGAATTGCCACCCGAGGAGGCGCCAGTACGAAACTGAGCTTAAGTGCCGTGCTGGTCGGGCTTATGTACTCACGTAGAAGAGCTATACGAGGAGGTGCCAGTGCGGAACTGGGCTTAGGTGCCGAGCTGGTCGGGCTTATGTGCTCAGGTGGAATTGCCACCCGAGGAGGCGCCAGTACGAAACTGAGCTTAAGTGCCGTGCTGGTCGGGCTTATGTACTCACGTAGAAGAGCTATACGAGGAGGTGCCAGTGCGGAACTGGGCTTAGGTGCCGAGCTGGTCGGGCTTATGTGCTCAGGTGGAATTGCCACCCGAGGAGGCGCCAGTACGAAACTGAGCTTAAGTGCCGTGCTGGTCGGGCTTATGTAGAAGAGCTACGCGAGGATTTTTGCCAGTGCGGAACTGGGCTTAAGTGCCGAGTTGGTTGGGCTTATATGCTCACGTAGAATAGCTACGCGAGGAAGTGCCAATGCAGAACTGGGCTTAAGTGCCGAGCTGGTCGGGCTTATGTACTCACGTAGAAGAGCTATACGAGGAGGTGCCAGTGCGGAACTGGGCTTAGGTGCCGAGCTGGTCGGGCTTATGTGCTCAGGTGGAATTGCCACCCGAGGAGGCGCCAGTACGAAACTGAGCTTAAGTGCCGTGCTGGTCGGGCTTATGTACTCACGTAGAAGAGCTACGCGAGGAGGTGCCAGTGCGGCACTGGGCTCAGGTTCCGAGCTGGTCGGGCTTATGTGCTCAGGTGGGATTGCCACCCGAGGAGGTGCCAGTGCGAAACTGGGCTTAAGTGCCGAGTTGGTCGGGCTTATGTACTCACGTAGAAGAGCTACGCGAGGAGTTTTGCCAGTGCGGAACTGGGCTTAGGTTCCGAGCTGTTCGGGCTTATGTGCTCAGGTGGGGTTGCCACCCGAGGAGTCTGATAGTAAAAAGCATGACTTGAGAAAAATTATTTTTAATTCCATAAAATAATGTTTACAGAGGATATTGAAATAGAACTTGGGAATAAAACCTAGATAAAACTCATAGACAATAAAGCCTAGACATGTTGAGAGGAAATAAAGCCTACGGTATGAGCACTACTGCGGACGACTAGATCGGGAGGGGTACCTATATTCCATGCTCGGGTGGCGGCATGCCCTCCTAAACCTCCGGGTAGCCCTGTTTCCGAGCTCTAGCCACCTTCTGCTCAATCCGCACTTTCTCCATGTAACACTTCCTCGCCACCTTCCGATCTGCCAGTACTTCGCCCACAGCATCTCCCACCGGGAACTTAATCTTCTGGTGCAGTGCCGAGGCCACAGCCATGAAGGCGGCCATGTCTGGCCTTCCCAGGATAACATTGTATGAAGAGGGCGCGTCTACCACAGTGAACTCGACGACCTTAGTTTTCCTCGGAGTTCCTGTTCCCAGTGAAAGAGGCAATTGAACAATTCCCACTGGTTGCAGAGAGTGACCTGAGAATCCGAACAACGGTGTTAGCATCGACTCCATGCGATATCCCTCGAGGTCCATCTGCTCGATGGCCTCCTTGAAGAAGACGTTGACCGAACTTTCGGAATCCACGAAAATGCTGGCCACTTCGTAGTTGGCGATCATCGCCCGTATAACAGAGCATCATGGTGAGCTTCCGCATCCACCGGTAAGTTCTCGGGACCAAACCGACGCGACCTATCTTCCACTAGTGCTGCCCGCACATCGGGATAACTCTGGATGATGCGCTCCAACTCCTGGTCTAAGAGTCTACACTCTGTAGTGGTGTGGCCGTAATCTTTGTGGAAGTCACAAAACTTGTCTGACCTTTGATTCCTAGGCGGCCCCATCACTCCCTCGAGGTCGTTGTACTAGCTTTCTCTCATTATAGATTTCTAAGGCCCGAGCCTTGCTTAATTTCAACGGCGTTCGATCTGCAAATTGTCCCAGCAGCAGAGGGGGTTCCTGCCTCGAAGGTCTCGTCGAGGTTTTCTCTTCACGATTCTCACTGCTTGGCCGAGGTGGTGCTCTCTGTTCACTCCTCCTCGAGGACTGTATCTCCTCGACGTTCACATACTTCTCCGCCTTCGTGAGGAGCTCGTCAAACATTTTCGAGGGCTTCTTCACCAGAGATCTGAAGAAAACGCCCCCTCGTAGCCCTTGGGTGAAGGCCCCAATTATCAGATCGGGTGTAGCGGACGGCACCTTAATAATGGTTATGTTGAAACGCCTGATCTCCCGAAGACTCTCCTGCTCCTTCTGTTTTACTGTCAATAAATTAAGCGTTGTCATAGGCTGCTTCTTGCTACTGGCGAATTGATGGAGGAATGCCTGGCTAAAATCCTGAAAACCCTTGATACTCCCGGTAGGCAAGAGGTTGAACCATTGTTGCACCGACCGAACCAGGGTGGTCAAGAAGACTATGCACTTGATGGGGTCCGCATACTGGTGGAGGAGTGCGGCGTTCTCAAACCGTGACAAGTGCTCCTTCGGGTCTCCCATCGCGTCATATTCTCCTACGTTTGGGAATTTAAAGTGTTGGGGTAGCTCGGTAGCCAATACCTCGGGTGAGAAGGGTACTTTCCGAGCTGGCGGTGGAGTTGGGCCCGTGTTCCTCTCTTCCCTTAGGCGGGCGATTTCCTCTTGCAGTTTCCTGATCTCCTCAGATTGTTGATTGGGCGGCGATTGCGACTCAGGTTTGTTTGCCAATATTTGGGCCACAGTAGTTGCTACCAGTTCAGCTATTTGGGGTGCAGTGAGATTCAGGTTCTCCGACCCCTGCGTGGTACTCTCCGTGTTGCTAGCCTCTGCAGCGCCCTGAGCTGTAGTCCTCTTTGGTGGCATCTTGTCTTGTTTCTTCTACGTTCCCATAGACGGCGCCAATTGATGTAACCAAATTATCTCAGCCGACGAGCTATCACCACCACTTCGGGAGCTCGGGAGAGTCGGGCACTGGCAGGCGGAAGATGCTTCTCCTTGATGTCTGCAACCACAAATCACAGGTCAGAGGGCGCCAGAAGTGTGTCCGGTGAAGCCCCTCCGATGCTTAAGTCAGGCAGTGCGCGAGAGCAAAGTATGTGCTGTGAGAGCAAGTGATTGCAAGAATGAGTGTGTGTAGAATGAGAAGCATACCTGGTATTTATAGACGGGCAATGGCGGTAGGAAGATAATATCTCGGTTAATATTCGCTTGTGCCGGATATCTCGGGTGAGAGATCTTCCCCGCGATCCTCGGGATCTCACTATTCAAATATGGAAAGTCGTATCATCCCGGGATTCTTTAAATAAGGAAAGACGTACCTGGGCTAGACTCTGGTAAATATGGCATGGTCTTCGAGCAATATTCCCGAACTGAACACATGTCCTCGGGTGATCTCCCGATTCTAGGTGCATAGCTCGGGAGGCAGGGCGTGTATTGACCTCTGGCCCCGAGGTGATGACTGGGGGGCATCAGGAGTATCACCCACCGCGAGTCCTAGATGAAGGATTGAAGTATAGGAGTATGTATAACTGAGGTTGGGATCCGAGCTGAAATATGCGCCCGTAAAGAGAAACGCGGCCTGCGTAATGCCATGCCTTACTTCTGATCAATCTCCTGCGGCTGGCCAAGATTTAGCTGGGATTCGTGTTTCCTGAGGAAAACCACGATCCGTGTGAAGTTATTCTCAGCCCTTGATTAATTTTGATCGGACGGTCAATATGATCTCTAGCTCGGGTTTCGAGGCGTCGATTAGAGTTCCCGAGGTAAT
>KV006412.1:26528-46609 GCA_001598015.1 Dorcoceras hygrometricum
TTTTCTATCTTTGTTTTTAAATAAAGATCCTATTCAAATTTTCCTTAAATATTGATTAATAACCAGTTTACAATTCGGTGTTGTTTGTTGGACTCTCATTGAAATATCGATCGGCGTGGGTTTCTCGGCCAAAAAAAAAGAGGGCATCCAAATATATATATATATAAATAAAATTCTATTTTTCTATCTTTGTTTTTAAATAAAGATCCTATTCAAATTTTCCTTAAATATTGATTAATAACCAGTTTACAATTCGGTGTTGTTTGTTGGACTCTCATTGAAATATCGATCGGCGTGGGTTTCTCGGCCAAAAAAAAAGAGGGCATCCAACCAACAATGGACTCTCTCATTTACAATCCGTTTTATTAATGTTGTCCCACACTAAAATTGGGAACCACTAGACCTGATAGGCTAAACTCATCTGAGAAGTAAAAAATATGTAGTTCCACTATTTGAGAACAATTTGTAAAATATATTTTTATTTTTAAGAAAAAGTCAAAGCTGTCTCATTTATTAACTAATAAGATGCACACAGCATACCAGTTTTATATAAAAATTATATATATTTTTCTGACGTGTGCCAAGAGATGAGTAAACAGTCAAAGTTTGCTTACTGCCAAGGCTCTTCCCAACAACCACCAACACTCTTTAATCCCTTTCAACAGTAAATAAATTATTTGTAAACAAGAATACTACCAGTTTAACTTATCAATTATATACTTTCAATAAAATATAAACCATCCCTAATATATTACATAAACACATCTTAAAGTAATTAAGTGCAATAAACGTATGGGTTAACGTTCGGGGGAACAATTAAATTATTCTCACAAAAAAAATAAATAAATTCTCCTGCTTAATTCGAGAAAACATTGATGTCCGTAAGAAAATAACAATATAATGATCTTCATCGTAGAATATATCTGCACACCCTATCCAAAATAATACACTAACGTGTCGACGTCATGGCGGTCCGATCCCTAGTCTCATCCGACGGTCAGGATTTGTTTTCAACTAACGCACAGTCTTCCCACCCACCACTCCATGTCCAATTTGCCGCTATATTTATACATACCAAAAGTTGGCCATCAAACTTCATAAGCTTTGCACATTTCCAATTCTTCCAAACATAATCACACAAAAACATCACTTTTAGTATAGAAAAACTATCATTTTCCAAAGGGTTCCAACTATTCCATCAAATTTCACGACATAACATCGACTATGGATTGTATCAACGGGAGAGACGATGGCGGGGGATCACTCTGTGTTGATCCCTTGAATTGGAACGCGGCGGCGGAGTCGCTAAGCGGGAGCCACCTCGATGAAGTAAAGCGCATGGTGGAGGAGTACCGGATGCCGGTGGTTCGGCTGGGGGGAAAGACGCTGACGATATCTCAGGTGGCGGCGGTGGCCAGCGGGGACGCGGGGGTGGCGGTGGAGCTGGCGGAGGCGGCGAGGGAGGGGGTGAAGGCTAGCAGTGATTGGGTTTTGGAGAGCATGGAGAAAGGGAAAGATAGCTATGGGGTGACCACAGGCTTTGGGGCTACTTCGTATAGAAGAACAAAACAAGGTGCTGCTCTACAAATGGAGCTCATTAGGTCAGTAATTATATCATAAGTAATTATTCATTTATTATTTTTCGGTATATATCTATATATATATATATAATATAAATAAATATTATTATGATTATTATTATTTATATGAAAAATTATCGGGGAACTTGCATGCAAAGTATTACATGTATGGTTCAACTGAGACTAGTAGAACATTTATTTCTTTCTAACTACAAATGAATACACGTACATGTACATGTATATAACTAAAATTTTATATAATTCATTGAAATCCTGATTCCAACAGAGCGTAGCTATATATTAGTATATATGTTCTTGCATTATTACGTTAATTCTCTAATTAGCAAGGAACGCACGTGTGTGTATATATATACATATATGAGCAAGATTATAAAGGGTATATATTTATTTATAACAATTGTGTAATTACATAAAATAATCACAAAATTTAAAGAACAAATAATTTCTAAAATGGAACGAGTTCGGAACACACGTGCCAAGTTAGGTCCTTGCATGCATGTTAATTAGGTTGCGGCATTTCACGTCAATGTTTCATCAAACTTAAATGCAAGGAATCTGATTTTTTGAAGAAATTTAATCTGAAATTTAAATAAATATATTTGAATTTAGTTCAAAATGAGACCTCATATTTAAAACTTTACAAATCAAGGCCGTGAACACAAGGAAAAATAAAAATAAAAATTAGGACATAATAATATGGAAATATTTTTATATTAAATCAGTCAATCTGAACGTAGAAAATAATTAGGAGGATTACCAAAATTTTAGGATACAAAAATGAGAAAAATTTCCCAAATTTACAGTTAAATTTTTAGAAATTTCTTATAAATTTAATCAAGAAATTACAAAAAATTCAATTTTTTCGTACACTATGACCATGATTTCAGCTGAGTGGAGTGATTATTTTCACCGCTTTATACTGAGATAGAATAAAATTTCTGATAAATTGTAAGTATATATATATATATATATAATTAAACTAAAAAAGTGATTTTTTCTACATCTAGTTTTGTCATCTGTGTTGGAAAAGTTATTTATTATGCACTTTCTCACATATAAATAATTTTAAAATAAAATTGTACCCTAATATTATGTAAAATTTGGGTGTTGCCGCTCAAATATATAGTTAATTCCGGAGTGTGTCTTAAGTAATCGTTCAAGGGGGTTTTTGCTTAAAAAAGACAAAGATCAGCTGGTGATTAATACCAATTAATTGGTTCATGTGAGCCAACTCAGAGAAAAGGACACACCCCATTCTTTGGTTGATGTGAACGATGACCAAATGACATCTCACCTTTGCTAAATATGGATTTGACTTATATATATATATATATATATATATATATATATATGACTAATAATAATTTATATTACATTAAATAATTAATGGTTAATGTTTATAGCTTAAATCACAATATCTTTTGTTTTTTAATTAATAATTAAAATGTCCAAACTTTGGGTTTAATTTTGATCAATGTATTAATTTTTTTTAGACTTTTTTGTGTGTGTTGACTATAATTAACAATATGTTTAATGTGAAATGGGTGAAGCTCGAATCTTGACCCCTACCTGAATCTTACCAAAAACAAAACAAATATATGTAACAGTGCTGTCTAGTTGGAGTATGAATTTTTATGTTTGAATATATTTACCAAAAGCACCAAGAATATTATTATCAAATTTTACCCTAAAACTTTTCATTTGAAATATCCTTCTTTTTCTCTAATCCAAGTTTTTTATATTTCAGGTTCCTCAATGCTGGGATATTTGGCAATGACACAGAATCATGCCACACTCTGCCTCGGTCGGCAACAAGAGCCTCAATGCTTGTACGAATCAACACTTTGCTTCAAGGCTACTCAGGCATAAGATATGAGGTTTTAGAGGCCATTGCCAAATTACTTAACAGCAACATTACCCCATGTCTGCCCCTTCGAGGCACTATCACGGCCTCCGGTGACCTAGTGCCGTTATCGTACATTGCCGGACTTCTACTGGGGCGTCCCAATGCCAAGGCTGTTGGGCAGAACGGGCAGGTCCTTGACCCTGCCGAAGCATTCGCCGTCGCGGGTATTGACACTGGCTTCTTCGAGTTGCAACCGAAAGAAGGCCTTGCATTGGTGAATGGAACTGCTGTGGGTTCGGGCTTGGCTTCGATAGTCCTTTTCGAGGTCAACATTCTTGCTGTTTTGTCTGAGGTTCTGTCTGCTGTTTTTGCTGAAGCCATGCAAGGAAAGGCGGAGTTTACGGATCATTTGACGCATAAACTTAAGCATCATCCAGGTCAGATTGAGGCTGCAGCTATAATGGAACATATCCTTGATGGGAGTTCATTTATCAAACAAGCACAGAAGATACATGAAATGGATCCTCTGCACAAGCCGAAACAGGACAGATATGCACTTCGTACATCCCCGCAATGGCTAGGGCCTCAGATAGAAGTCATTCGGGCAGCAACAAAGGCCATTGAAAGAGAGATCAATTCTGTGAATGACAATCCATTGATTGATGTATCAAGAAACAAGGCCGTTCATGGAGGAAATTTCCAGGGCACACCTATAGGAGTATCAATGGATAATACTCGTTTAGCCGTTGCCTCAATTGGGAAGCTCATGTTTGCACAATTCTCTGAGCTTGTGAATGACTTTTACAGCAATGGGCTGCCATCAAATCTATCCGGTGGGCGCAACCCGAGCCTGGACTACGGATTCAAAGGTGCTGAGATCGCCATGGCTGCTTACTGTTCCGAGCTGCAGTTCCTTGCAAATCCAGTGACTAACCATGTCCAAAGTGCTGAGCAACACAACCAAGATGTTAACTCCTTGGGGCTGATTTCTTCTCGAAAAACAGCTGAAGCAGTCGACATCCTGAAGCTCATGTCTTCAACTTTCTTGGTTGCATTGTGCCAGGCCATTGATCTGAGGCACTTGGAGGAGAATCTCAGAGCCGTAGTAAAAAATGTCATCAGCCTAGCGGCTAGAAAAGTCCTAACATCAAGCCAAAATGGTGGACTCCATCCATCTAGATTTTGTGAGAATGATTTGCTAAAAGTTGTTGACAGACAGTATGCCTTCACCTATATTGATGATCCATGCAGTGCTAACTATCCATTAATGCAAAACCTAAGGCAAGTACTAGTCGATCACGCTTTGGCAAATGGCGAAAATGAGAAGAAATCTAGCACATCTATTTTCAACAAAATCAGTGCATTCGAGGAAGAACTGAGAGCCCTTTTGCCCGATGAAGTCGAAAGGGCTCGACTCAACTTGGAAGGCGGAAAACCAAGCATAGGTAATAGGATCAAGGAGTGCAGGTCCTATCCATTATACAAGTTTGTGAGGGAAGAACTGGGGACTACTTTCTTGACTGGCGAAAAGGCGCTGTCACCCGGCGAAGAGTTCGATAAGGTATTTTCAGCCATCTGTGAAGGGAAACTGATTGATCCATTGCTGGATTGTTTGAAGGGGTGGAATGGTGCTCCTCTTCCAATCTGATCTTGTGATCACTGTTACTATCATGTGTATGCATTCATCATTATTATGCATCTCCCTTTTTCTTTTAATGTTTAATTCGAACCCTTGCGGTATTCTCTCTGTTTGAAGTTGTGCAAAATAAATGTGAAAAACAAAGTTATCAAGCTCCTTGATGATGCATTTTTTATACTTGAAGTGATTTTTAATGTCGAGTTCAGTTGATTGTGAAATGATTAGTTCATTACCCCATTCCTAATCATAGTTTATATATAAAAAACTACTAATTTAAATGAAATAAAATTTTTAATTAATGTGTGATAAACTATATGGTCATGAAGTGAGTTTCACCAATTTCTCTCTTTTTCTTTTTAAAAAATTAAAGTTAATTAATGAAAAAATAATTTTATATAATATTTATCAGAATCATTGATCTTCAATCATTTTTACTTACTCTATAACGATAAATTAATGATTTTGGTAAACTAACAATAGTCATTACTATTTTATAAAACCCTTGATTTTATTGCGTCAAATTAACAACTTACTTAAACTGTAGAAAAACGATAATAATTTATATTTTTTGTCCTACGTGGTAGGTCATTTGCAGGTTCATTTCTCGTGTTACGAAGAAGCCAGACATTAAAAGAAATTTGACAGTCAAGGCAAGAATATATTCCTCGTAACAAAGTTTTTGCCGGTTAGTTTTGTTTATTCTTGAAAACAGGAACGAGTTCGATACCCCAAGGCCCAAGACAAGTAGATGAGCAATTTGCGTACATTCTTTTCATAAATGTTGAGTAGCTGCTCGGAAAGAATTCCTATGACAAACAATAGCAATGAAATTATGATTAGAACGTCGTAAAGCATGTTCCATGCTCCCAGTTTCACATATGCTTTCAGTAATTGGAGAGAAACCAATCTGTGTGACTTGTGAGTTACAGCAATTGAATTGAAACAATTGCCCACTATTTAACTAAATGGCATCGGGTTAACTTCGATTTTTTAAGGATAGCGAGCTAGCTAATCCAGTGTTCTGTGGATAATCCATACGCCAAAGCATTTCGGGAACATAGAATTGAGCAAGAATTCAGTTAAATTCAGTGTAAAGTGTAAAGCATTGGATGTACTTGAAATTCTGAAAATTTATGGCAATACAAGCACTGGAATACTGGATACAAACTCCAGAATAAGCTCAAGTTTGAAGAAGATTAGTACATTAATTATTTCGAAGATGAAGAAAACAGCACACAGTCGAAATTAGAGGTTCATGTGAGCATAAGCCTGAAGGACCTCACCGGTGAGCCTGCAAATCCTCCACTCCGGTAAAATCTGAGCCCCCATCTGCTCGTAAAACGTAATGGCGTTCGCATTCCAATCCAGTACCACCCACTCCACCCTCCCGTAGCCCATCTTCGCCGCCTGCGCAGCCACTGCAGAGAGCAGCATCTTCCCCAATCCATTCCTCCTGTAGCATTCCCTAACAAAGATGTCCTCGATGTAGAAGCCGGGTTTAGCCAGAAAGGACGAGTAATTGGGGAAAAACAACACGAACCCACCAATGGTAACGTCATTGAAAATCACGTCGATAGCACTGCTTCTGAAAATATCTTTCTCCGGGTCGTCGATGGGGAGGTCCAGGTGGAGGGATTTGAGGAGAGGGGTGAAATGGGGGTTGCTCTGGGCTGGTTGGAAAGGGGAAGGGGAGAGTTCCAGGAGGAAGACAGTGAACGAAGCGAATGGCGGAGGAACGTTTGGGGGGAAGAGGGTGGCGGAAAGGGAATCGGTCGTGGCGGAGAAGAGGTGGGTGAGGTGCTCGAAGACGGCCATTTGGTGGATGAGCTTGTGGATAAGGGGGACGTCTTCATTCGTAGCGAGGCGAATGCGCGTGAAAAGTGTATGACCCGAAGGGATTGATCCCGGCAAGGTGACGGGGGCGGCGGACGGCGGAGGAGGTGGAGCTGCGGCGGCTGCCATTTACAGAGGTGTTGGAGACGATTCTTCAAGTTGGGAAATGTTTAGTGGGTTTTCGATCCAGGTATACACTTGGCAAGAAGGTATAATTCAGTAAGCAAAATGCTTTTTTTTGCCCCTTTAAATAACAATAAAAACTAGACCGAATATTGTGTATTGTTATATAAAGGGGAAAGTATATAAAAATAAGTCTAATTTGCTTTTTTGTCCAGTCCCTCCGTCTGAAATTCTTTGTAAGAGATCCTTGGATTGATTTCTTCTTTCTCTTAATGTTGAAGTTTATGGGGTCCGTTGAATATATACGATTCATTTGGTTTTTTATTTGGTCAAAGGATATGGAGATTTTTTATTTTGGTCAAATGGATTGATTTTAAGGATAATTTAGTGTTTTTACATGTTTGACACTTTAAAAGTATAGAACTGAGCTGATTTGAGTTAGTTTTGTCTCGAACACTGGTCCAGGGAATGGGAAAGAAGCTCATACCACTACACCAACTATACAATATTTGTCATTTTAATATAACAAATATATAAAATATATAAACCAATTGGGTCGAGTCTTTGATAATTTGGGTCGAGTTTGGGTTGATTTTGTTATCATTGGGTCGAGTTTTTCATTAATTAGGTCAAAATATCATAATTGGGTCGAGGTTGTTATCATTGGGTCGGGTTATCATCATTGGGTCGGGTTATTTATCAATTCGGTCGAGTTTAAGTCACTGGGTCGAGTTACATTTCTGGGTGGATCGAGTGTTTTATGAATTGGCTCGAGTTTAAATCAGTACTGGGTCGTGTTCATCTCAGGGTCAATTTGGTCAAAATATCTCACTCCCTTCCTTCGAATTAAACACCTCTCACTCCCTCTCACCCAAATTTCCTTCTATATCCGCGTTTTCATAAAATTTGATAGGAGCATTAATCATAATTTGCTTGAATCTTTTCATCCGACGACTTGGAACTAGATTATCGGTTTTTTATATAATGTAATTGTTCGAAATATAGTATTTACGATATTGAAGTGTAAACCTTTATATATATTTGTTCTTGCTGATTTGCTTCACCAATTGGGGGAAATATTTTCGTGTAATAAAATTTGCATAGTGTTGTTTAGTTTGAGCATATTCAACTTTATCTGTAAAAATTTCAAATTTTTGTGTTTTTGTTCTTGAAGGGCTATGTAGACCAATTTTTGTAGATGTGTACCAATCATTATTATGATTTTAATAAGTATGAAACATTGATGTTACAAGTTTTTATAATCCAGTTTGTATTTCGTGACTGATTCCATGTAATTATGTTAGATTTGATGGTTGCATTATTGTGTAAATACATGTGATATTGATTATAGGTTTTGGTTATTAATTGGTGATATTATTTTATGCATTAATGGATTAGTAGGTGGAAGTTCAATCATTGGTTTTATCGATAATACCATGGTGAACTCTACATGATTTCAATCTACGATCCGATTAATCTGATGGGTTTTTCTTCAGTGTGAATGTGTGGCCCAAGTCTATTTGTGCTGGCCCGATTCATTTTAGTAGTTGGCCCAAGCCCACTTTCCTTTTCTAATGCACAGCCGCTGCTTTTATATATTATGTGTGTTTATCACAAATGGTGCAGTGTAAACCTAGCCGCCTACTACTTTTCTCTCATTTTCTCACGTCTCTTCTTTTACTTTTGTGTTCTCTTGGAGGCTTTTGGGTGTCATATCTGTGAGAGAAATTCGGTTCCTTCTTGTCTGAGTATTTGGCTCAGTTCTGTGAAGGACCTATTCTCAAGAGAGACTTTGTGTGTGTGCGGCTGGCTGGGTTGGCTGTGTGATCTGTTGGTTCAGCAGTGGGCTAGGGGTATCTCCTTTGAGCGAGGTTTCTCCCCTTCGGTGTCCTATACTGTGATCTGTGAAGCTTTGTGCTTCTAGTGGGATTCTCTGTGTCTAAGTTCCTGAGCCAGCAGCTTTGACCTCTCTAGGTCCGAGCTGTTAAGCTTCAAGCTTTGACCTTTCTAGGTCCGAGCTGTTTATACCTACAGCTTTGATCTTTCTAGATCCGAGCTGTTACGCCTTAAGCTCTTATCTCTGTAGATTTGGACTGTTTCGTTTGTGTACCGGTTTCGGTTACAGTGTTTTTCAGATTTGGTATCAGGGCTTGTCTTGGTGTTCTGTTTCTGCCCAAATTCTAGTGTGGTGCAGGTACGAACACCCAACAGTGGTATCAGAGCCTGGTTAAGATCTGGTATCCGATCTGTTGTTGCTACGACGCCTGTTCGTAGGGAGGCTGAATACCAGTTCTCGGGAACCATAACCCCAAAGCGTTGGTCTCTGGGTTGTAAGTATTCTCGGCCCTTTTGTGTGCTTGGAGGGTACTATCGACTGAACAGTATTCCTGTTTTGTGTTCTCTATCCTAAGTGTTGTATTATCATCTGCTGTATTTTTGTTGCTCTGTGATTTATTGGATTTATCTGCTGCTTCCTCTGTGTTATTTGCTTGTGTGGCTAGTCTGCCTTTGTTTGTGATTTTTCTGTGATTATCTATGGCTACATTGACTGCTTACAGCTTAGCATCATTTAATGGTAAATCTGATTTTTCGATATGGCAACAAAAAATGAAAGGGATTTTAATACAACAAAAGGTTTTTAAGGCTATTGACAATGATGCTTATGCCGAAGAAGTTAGTGCTTTAAAAAGAAAGGAAGATGATGAATTTGCTTACTCTTCGATTATCTTGAATCTGTCTGATGCTGTATTAAGAAAATATGGTAAACTTGATTCTGCTAAGATGCTTTGGGAAAAATTGCAAGAACTTTACATTGAAACCTCTTTGCCCAGTAAAATGTTTTTGCTTGAAAAATTTTCAGATTTAAATTGGATTTAAATAAAGATCTTGATGAGAATCTTGACGTGTTTACCAAATTAATACAAGATATCAAACTGACTGGTGATAAACACATAGATGATTACACTCCTATTGTACTTTTGAATGCTATCTCTGATACATATGCTGATGTGAGGTCTGTCATTAAGTATGGTAGAGATGTTATAACTCTTGATACTGTTATAAGTGGATTAAAGAGTAAAGAACTAGACCTAAATGGGAAGGTTATGTATGTCAGGGGTAGACCACAAAGTAGGCATGGGAGTTCCTCGGGTCACAGAGGAGATGAGAGTAGCAGCAAATCAAAATCAAAATATAAAAGGAACAGAATTTGTTATAACTGTGGTGAAAAAGGGCACTACAAGGCTGACTGCCCTCATCCTAAGGAGGACAAGTTTAAAAGGATAACACATCGTCAACTGAACAAATTAACAATGCTACTGATTTCTTAGAAAACTATGGTGATGTGCTCATGGTGCGAGACTATGGTGATTCTTTTGTCAATTCTGTGAAATTACCTTATGTGAATGAAACTGACTGGTTGTTTGATTCTGGTTGCACCTATCACATGACACCTCTGAAACACGTTTTCTCTACATACACTAGCATTGATAATGGACATGTCTCTCTTGCTAATGAAAAACAGTGTAAGATTGCGGGTGTTGGGGATGCTTGCTTAAAATTTGATAATAACTAAGTGCTGACACTGAAACATGTTCGACATGTTCCTGATTTGTGCAATAACCTCATTTCATGTGCTGCATTAGAAGATGATGGGCTTGAGGGTAGATGGGGAAATGGTTGCATGAGAATAGTGAAGGGGTCACTCATGTTATTTAAAGCTGAAAAATTAAATAACTTGTATGTTTGTCATGCCATCTGTTTGTGATAAGATCTGTGTGAATTCTGTGCAATCTGATATGACTGATTTGTGGCATAAAAGATTAGGACACATGAGTTCTAAAGGACTAGAAATTTTACATAAAAAAGGTTGTTTTGGTAATGATAAATTGTCCTATGTGCCTTTTGTTGGGGATCCGGATCCGCCCCCCGGCTAGGCAGCGGAAGAACATGAAATAGGTGCCGGGAGACGATCAATACGAAAACAACAATTCCTAATTGTCATACATAGGGCGTTTAAACGGGTTACCTTGCTGGCACTTGTGCCTGGCTCCAACCGATATTACAATAATCCGGCTCTTCTCGGTAGATTGCGGTAGATTATCGCCAATCCGGTCCATGACCATATCCGAGACTCCTTCGTCAGGCTGCACTAGAAGCACTGACGAGATCAGCACGAACGGATTCTCCTCGTCGAACTGGCCGGAAACAATTTTCCGGCGACGATCGGCGGCGGCGGCGCGTGGGCGGCGGCGGCGGCGTGTTCGAGGAGAGGAGGGGGCGGCTGGTTTTAGGTTTAGGGTTATGAGAGTTTTGAGTATTGTGTAATTATGAAGTCTATTAAGTCTAATTAAATAGACTAACAATGGACTTGGACCGGCCCATCGGGCCCGGGTCCAAATGACGATATCCATCCTTGTGACTTCATCGTAACTCCGATCGCCGATCAGATCGGACCGATCGACTCAGTTTCCGAAACTGAATGTTATGATGTGAAAAACAATTTTTCAGATCATATAACCCTAAATCGCAAAATGACCGTTTTGCCCCTCAACAGCGGGAAACCCCGGTTTGACCCCTGTTGACTTTTAGGAAGTCGCACTTCCCAAAATCTTCTTCTCGTGCTCAACACATTGAGCTGAGTATCCGTGCGGGAATCTCGAATCCAGTACTTGTGTGACCCTCAATGGTTCAGGGATACAGCTAGCCGTGGGCCCACAACCATTGCGGCTCCGGAATCACAATTCCGGATTTGCCCAACGGATCATGGTAAAGCGTCTAGCAACATCACCCCATGATCCCCTAGGTATCACTGATAGTGCCTGCAAGAACCAGTCGGTCGTGGTTAGCGTACAGTACGGTCCTTTCAATCCATATATCCCGATCAGATCAACGACCATTGGTAAATCGAGAGTCGCTATAGATCCGATAACTATGCATACATCTTGGAGATCGAATAGTGACATCGCGAGTGTAACTAGGTAAACACATTTACCTAAAACACTTCTAGTACTCTGGCCAGAGATTTATACACTATTATCCCCTCAGATAGCATAGGATATCCACGCATGTCTGCGAGCGGTGAATCCTCGACAACGATGCATCGAATCCTACATGCATCGGGGTCTCACCCAATCCCGACGTCTGGTGACCCCAAATGAGTCGGCAAACGGGTCAAAGTGAGACGCCTATCATGTAGAGTCTCAATGACGTTTCGAGTCGTGAGAACTAATCAGTACAACCAAGACCTCGGAAGGCAGCGGAAGAACAATAGAATGAAAACCGGGAGACGATCAATACGAAAAATTCATAAACAAACTACGACATTCATAGGATTTTTAAGAGGATTACCTTGCTGGCATTTGTGCCTGGCTCCAACCGGTATTACAATAATCCGGCTCTTCTCGGTAGATTGCGGTAGATTATCGCCAATCCGGTCCACGACCAGATCCGAGACTCCTTCGTCAGGCTGCACTAGAAGCGCTGACGAGATCAGCACGAACGGATTCTCCTCGTCGAACTGGCCGGAAACAATTTTCCGGCGACGATCGGCGGCGTGGGCGGCGGCGGCGGCGGCGGCGTGTTCGAGGAGAGGAGGGGGCGGCTGGTTTTAGGTTTAGGGTTATGAGAGTTTTGAGTATTGTGTAATTATGAAGTCTATTAAGTCTAATTAAATAGACTAACAATGGACTTGGACCGGCCCATCGGGCCCGGGTCCAAATGACGATATCCATCGTTGTGACTTCATCGTAACTCCGATCGCCGATCAGATCGGACCGATCGACTCAGTTTCTGAAACTGAATGTTATGATGTGAAAAACAATTTTTCAGATCATATAACCCTAAATCGTAAAATGACCGTTTTGCCCCTCAACAGCGGGAAACCCCGGTTTGACCCCTGTTGACTTTTAGGAAGTCGCACTTCCCAAAATCCTCTTCTCGTGCTCAACACATTGAGCTGAGTATCCGTGTGGGAATCTCGAATCCAGTACTTGTGTGACCCTCAATGGTTCAGGGATACAGCTAGCCGTGGGCCCACAACCATTGCGGCTCCGGAATCACAATTCCGGATTTGCCCAACGGATCATGGTAAAGCATCTAGCAACATCGCCCCATGATCCCCTAGGTATCACTGATAGTGCCTGCAAGAACCAGTCGGTCGTGGTTAGCGTACAGTACGGTCCTTTCAATCCATATATCACGATCAGATCAGCGACCATTGGTAAATCGAGAGTCGCTATAGATCCGATAGCTATGCATACATCTTGGAGATCGAATAGTGACATCGCGAGTGTAACTAGGTAAACACATTTACCTAAAACACTTCTAGTACTCTGGCCAGAGATTTATACACTATTATCCCCTCAGATAGCATAGGATATCCACGCATGTCTGCGAGCGGTGAATCCTCGACAACGATGCATCGACTCCTACATGCATCGGGGTCTCACCCAATCTCGCCGCCTGATGACCCCAAGTAAGTCGGCAAACGAGTCAAAGTGAGACGCCTATCATGTAGAATCTCAATGACATTTCGAGTCGTGAGGACTAATCAGTACAACCAAGACCTTGGACTTGTCCACTCGACAAATGGTAACCACTTGGAAAGTCCGAACGAGGGTAGTTCGATAGATCACCAGGTCACTATCTATCTGCATGCTCAGAACATCACAATGTTCCCTACCAATGAAACATGGTACTTCGCATCGCAGATACTAGTCTCGAGCTCGGGCGGCCTTATCCTCATTTTGACGGCCCAATCGACTAGGAACATGTTCAAAATACACAGCGACTATTAGATGTGTTTCATGATAGTCGTCATACCCACTATCACATCTAACATACGCTTCAGTGCATTCTAGGTCTTTACTCAACACAATTGTAAATCATTACACACATAATGAAAGTAAAGAATGCCATTTAAGTAAATGCAAATATCATATATAAAGACTGTTTGTACAAGAGTCTATAAAACCCACACGTCACAAGTTGGCTAGTTGGGCATCTACTCTAACACCTTTCTGTGACTCTTGCGTTATACTGACTTGTTGTGTTCATTGAATTCTTTAGGCCTTCTTTACTGTGTGCAAAGGAATGTGGAGGTTCTTGTTGGGAAAGCGGTGGCAGATCCGGATCCGGTCTCCCAGCGGCGCAGCGGAAGTTTAAAATTAGCGCCGGGAAACGTTCAATACAATAATATGAATCAACAAACCATTCATAGAGGGTTCTTTGATTATTACCTTGCTGGCGTCTAGGCGCCTGGCTCCGACCAGTTTTACGAGGAAACCAGCACTTCACGGTAGGCGGCGGTAGATTACGTCTAATCAAGTCTACGACCGGATTTGATCTTCCTCCGATCAGCCTGCACTATAAGGCTGATGGATTTTATCACGAACGTAATCACCTCGTCGCATGGATCAGAACAAGTCCAATCGTGCGAAGATCTGACGACGGCGGTCGGCGGGCGGTCGGCGGCGTGAAGCGTGTGTAGGAGAGGAGGCGGCTATGTGAGCTAGGGTTTGTTATGATGCAAGTATGGTGCAACCCTAGGCTCAAGACTATGTATAGGTGTGATGGGCTTGAACCGGTCCATTGGACCTGGGACGGGCCCAGTCCAACGTATGAACATTCGGTTCATCTGCATCATCGTGGTTTCATCATAATTCCGATCGACGATCAGATCGGACCGATCGACTCAGTTTCCAAAACTGAATATTATGATGCGAAAACAATTTTTCAGATTACTTAGTCCAAAATGACAGTTTTGCCCCTCAACAGCGGGAAATCGCAATTTGACCCCTGTTGACTTTTAGGAAGTCGCACTCCCTAAAACTCTCCTCATATGCTCAACACGTTGAGCTCAGTTT
The DNA here is from genome assembly GCA_001598015.1 of Dorcoceras hygrometricum. NCBI lineage: Eukaryota > Viridiplantae > Streptophyta > Magnoliopsida > Lamiales > Gesneriaceae > Dorcoceras > Dorcoceras hygrometricum. Next base: position 41,436 of record KV006412.1, read on the forward strand.
CCGTGCAGAAATCACGAATCCAGTACTTGTGTGACCATCAATGGTTCAGGGATACAGCTAGCCGTGGGCCCGCAATCATTGCGGCTCCGAAATCACAATTTCGGACTTGCCCAACGGATCATGGTAAGACGCCTAGCAACATCGCGCCATGATCCCCTAGGTATCACTGATAGTGCCTGCAAGAACCAGTTGGTCGTGGTTAGCGTACAGTACGGTCCTTTCAATCCATATATCCCGATCAGATCAACGACCATTGGTAAATCGAGAGTCGTTAGAGATCCTATAGCTATGCATACATCTTGGAGATCGAATAGTGACATCGCGAGTGTAACTAGGTAAACCCATTTACCTAAAACACTTCTAGTACTCTGGCCAGAGATTTATACACTATTATCCCCTCAGATAGCATAGGATATCCACGCATATAAGCGAGCGGTGAATCCTCGACAACGATGCATCGACTCCTACATGCATCGGGATCTCACCCAATCCCGCCGCCTAATGACTCCAAGTGAGTCGGCAAACGGGTAAAAGTGAGACGCCTATCATGTAGAGTCTCAATGACGTTTCGAGTCGTGAGGACTAATCAGTACAACCAAGACCTCGGACTTATCCACTCGAAAAATGGTAACCACTGGGAAAGTCCGAACGAGGGTAGTTCGATAGATCACCAGGTCACTATCCATCTGCATGCTCAGAACATCACAATGTTCCCTACCAATGAAACATGGTACTTCGCATCGCAGATACTAGTCTCAAGCTCGGGCGTCCTTATCCTCATTTTGACGGCCCAATCGACTAGGAACTAATTCAGAATACACAGTGACTATTAGATGTGTTTCATGATAGCCGTCATACCCACTATCACATCTAACATACACTATGGTGCATCCTAGGTCTTTATCCAACACAATTTTTAACATTATATAAATATAATGAAGATAAAGAATGCCATAAATAAATGCGAATATCATATATAAAGACTGTCATATACAAGAGTCTATAAACCCACACGCCACAAGTTGGCTAGTTGGGCATCTACTCTAACAGTTCTTGTTGTGGGTTGTGTGCTACAACAAGGTTATTTTGACTTCCTTTATTGTGTGCAAAGGAAGGTGGAGGTTCCTGTTGTGGGCTGTATGCTGCAACCTGAACCAGCTGGGGCTGCTTGCTTCTATTTCAGTGAGAATCTGTGCCCCTACTCTAGCTATGATGAGACTGAGTGTGAATCCCAACAGTGAGCTTCTTTTGATCATGGTACTTGGACCAAGGTGGAGAATGTGAATGTGTGGCCCAAGTCTATTTGTGCTGTCCCTATTCATTTTAGTAGTTGGCCCAAGCCCACTTTCCTTTTCTAATGCACAGCCGCTGCTTTTATATATTATGTGTGTTTATCACAAATGGTGCAGTGTAAACCTAACCACCTACTCCTTTTCTCTCATTTTCTCACGTCTCTTCTTTTAATTTTGTGTTCTCTTGGAGGACTTTTGTGTTCTCTTGGAGGCTTTTGGGTGTCATATCTATGAGAGAACTTCGGTTCCTTCTTGTCTGAGTATTTGGCTCAGTTCTGTGAAGGACCTATTCTCGAGAGAGACTTTGTGTGTGTGCGGCTGGCTGGGTTGGCTGTGTGATCTGTTGGTTCAGCAGTGGGCTTGGGGTATCTCCTTTGAGCGAGGTTGCTCCCGTTCGGTGTCCTATACTATGATCTGTGAAGCTTTGTGCTTCCAGTGGGATTCTCTGTGTCTCAGTTCCTGAGCCAGCAGCTTTGACCTCTCTAGGTCCGAGCTGTTAAGCTTCAAGCTTTGACCTTTCTAGGTCCGAGCTGTTTATACCTGCAGCTTTGATCTTTCTAGATCCGAGTTGCTACGCCTTAAGCTCTTATCTCTGTAGATCTGGGTTGTTTCGTTTGTATACCGATTTCGGTTACAGTGTTTTTCAGATTTGGTACCAGGGCTTGTCTTGGTGTTCTGTTTCTGCCCAAGTTCTAGTGCGGTGCAGGTACGAACACCCAACATTCAGTATATTGAGAAAATGTGAGGATATCAAGTCTAACTCCCTGCAATTCCGAGCACCTCATGAAAAAATATTCGTGACATTGAATGATGATGATGATGTGTGCCTATACTTAATCTCCACACTTGTATGAAGCTTACCATAATTCATATGAGGACGGTGAGGAGAAATGAACCATATTGAGAAAATAGAGAATTCTAAAGGTGAATTTTGAAATTTGGTTGATAATTGTAATTGATGTTAATTTAATTTTAATATTAAATAAGTATTATATTTCTTATTTTTTGATGTTAAATTTGTTATAAGTTGATGATAAATACTGCATATTATAGTATTAGTGATTTATTTTTGAGTATCATATCTTTTTCGTAGAATTAGTACAATATATTATACGAATATTAATTGGTTTAGAAACTGATAGTAACATGGTTTATGTGAAAATGGTAAATATTTGAAAAGAACATTGGTTCGACTAAGTGAAATACATATGACTATAATACTTATTAGAAAGTCTTTGGATTTGTGGTCTCATTGTATACATAGAAGGTCGGACATTCGAAGATGCGATGGAGTTTGGGGTTTATGTCAAGAGTTATATAATAATGCAAGTAGAAGATCTATTTTGTGTAAGAAGAATGATAGTATCAAAGCGATTATTGTTTGTAGTATTAGTAATTTTCGATGGAGAATATATGCATAGAAACATAAATCGGATAATCTGTTTGGCATTCATAAATGCAATCTAGAATATAATTGTGGAGAGGACAATTTGCATAATTGAGGACATCATAGGAATGATTCATCTTGGATTGCAAATATCGTGAACGATAAGTTACGAGATGAACCATTGTATCTTCCATGTACAATAATAAAAGACATTCATTGAGGATAGGACATTGAATTGGAATATCACAAAGGTTGGATATGAAAATAATTAGCACTTCATTAAATTTATGGGAATGATAAAAGTGTGTATGGAAGATTACAATGGTACTGTAGTGCTCTGACGCAGACTAATCCTGGGAGTATTGTAGATATTGAGATAACAAGGCTTTTTACTTTTCTTGAATGCATGCCCTTCTTGAATGCATGCCCTTCATTTTGTTAATGAGTGTAGACCATTTCTTCTTCTCGATGGAACTCATAACAAGAAAAGCATAAATGATGCATATTGGCGGCAGTTGTGAAGGATGGTAATGATGAGTTGTTCACGCTTACTTTATGTCGTCGTTGTGTAGAGATTGATGGAAATTGGATGTGGTTTTAAGTTGAGAAGAGTACTCTCGTATAATAATGTCACAGTGTTCAATAAATCCACATTTTTCTTAGACCGACACCTTGGGATAATTAAGGCAATTGAAAATGTATTTCCGGGTATGTAGATATCCTATGCATAACAAAAAACATTGTAGTTCTGTTCAAGAAAGGTGCTTACACTCCTTCCCGACAAGAGTACACAATACATATTAATAACATCATTGAGTCAATGCCAATTGCAAGGGACTTTATAGTTGACTCATAACTGCAATGTTGGGCTAATTCTCTTTGTGGTGTGTTGGAATTGCTGGGTAAAGGCTGCTAGATATCTCCCCATTATTGGCATGGTTGATCATATATGTGTCCAAGTAATGAATTGTTGGGGAACCGCGGCGGATCCGGATCGCGCCTCCCGGCGAGGCAGCGGAAGAACAAAATTTGGCCGGGAGACGATCAATACAATTCACTAAAACAAGCAATCTATGACATTCATAGGGTGTTTCTCGGGGTTACCTTGCTGGCAACTCGTGCCTGGCTCCAACCGGAATTACAAGAACGCCGGCTCTTCACGGTAGGCGGCGGTAGATCCGTCAATCAGGTCCACGACCGGAAACGATCTCCCTCCGATCAGCCTGTACTAGAAGACTGAAGGATTTTATCGCCAACGGATTCTCCTCGAAAAGTTGGCCGGAGCAAGTCCGGCGAGCGGCGGCGGCGGCGGCGTGAGGGGAGGAGAGGAAGGGCGGCGGCTTTTAGCTTAGGGTTAGGGTTTGTGTTGTGAGTTGAGTTGTCTAGTATGTTTATTAAAGCCTAAGTCTATATTAAATAGACTTAGTGATGGAATTGGACCGGTCCAACGGGCCCGGGTCCAACGGATGAACATTCAGTTCATCCCCATCACCGTGACTTCATCGTAACTCCGATCGCCGATCAGATCGGACCGATCGACTCAGTTTCCAAAACTGAATACTATGATCTGAAAAACCATTTTTCAGAACCCCAGTGCAAAATGACCGTTTTGCCCCTCAACAGCGGGAAATCACGATTTGACCCCTGTTGACTTTTCCCCAAATCCTCATGTATGAGTACTTGGGTGGTTTGCCCATCCATATCTCATATGGAGTCTTATCCACTGCCTTGGTGTGGACATTGTTCAACAACAATACCGTCGTTTCGAGCGTATAGCCCCAAAACGAGGTAGGAAGCTCAGTGAAGCTCATCATAGATCGAACCATGTCCAACAGGGTCCGATTACGACGCTCCGCTACACCATTGAGCTGTGGTGTGGCCGGAGGGGTTGCGAGAATCCCATTCTCTTTCAGATAATCTTGAAATTCAGCACTTAAGTATTCACCACCTCGATCGGATCGAAGTGCTTTAATACTTTTGCCTAATTGATTTTCTACTTCAGCCTTGAATTCTTTGAACCTTTCAAAGAATTCAGACTTGTGCTTCATTAAGTACAAGTACCCATACCTAGAGTAATCGTCGGTAAAGGTGATGAAGTATGTGTGACCGTATTTAGTACCAATACTAAACGGGCCGCATACATCAGTATGGATCAAATCCAATAGGCCTTGAGCACGCTCACCCTTGCCCTTGAAGGGTTGTTTAGTCATCTTTCCCTTAAGACAAGATTCATAAGTCGGTAGGGAGTTAATGTCTGACAGATCAAACATGTCACTCCTGACTAACTTGTTCATCCTACTTAAAGAAATATGACCTAGCCTAGCGTGCCAAAGTTGTGCTGGGTTCAAGTTATCGTGTTTCCTTTTAACCGTTGTTGTATGTGCTTCGACATCACGAGTTGGAACATCTTTTAATTTTAAGGTGTATAAATCGTTTTCGCGTTCCCCAATTCCAATTAAACATTCATTCTTGTAAATATTGCAAATCGAATTAGC
>KV006413.1:27684-42151 GCA_001598015.1 Dorcoceras hygrometricum
TTATCGCTGAGGCCAGATCTGAGGGACTTTTGCCTTAGCGCTAGGATCTGAGTTGTCGATGAGATCTGAATAAGTCGGTGTTGACTTTCACTGTAGCGTTGGCTGAAGGATTTAAATGCAAAGTAGCGATCGACACTTAGTCATTTTTCAACCCGACATTTACTATCTCCTTTCTAGAGAAACCCTCGATTAGTACTGTTCATCCGAACCCTTCTCTGTTAGATTGCCGTCGATTTTCATCGTTGTTTGGAGCGAGATTGGTGGCGCTGGGTTTGTCTTGCTTAGCTCTTTTGATTGATACCAGTTCGGAGTTGTAGATCGACTTGCGGAAGAGGAGCGAAGTAGTTGCAGGTTCGAGTAACTTCGTGTATTCCAGTCGATGGTTTTCCCCGTTCAGATTTGGGCTTTCAACAGCTTCTGTTAAGCTTCACCGCGAGTCAGTGAGGAAGCAGACTTGAGCAGGTCGTTGGTGCCTTGCCCTGGTGATATTTGATTGAGGTTTAAGCTGGTTTGAGGTACGGATTGAGCCCCTGTAAACAGCTTTGGTCATGGACATGTTTATATTTCTTGTTGTGAACATGTATATAGTGAATACGTGACTTTGTGAACAGAGTTGATTGACTATGCTCTGTTGTATGATTTGTTTCACGTACTGATTATTGTATGTATTAGAATCTGATTATTGAATGACATTCATGCATACATATTGAGCCTGATATTCGATAGATGACCTGATTCGAGCTAGAATTTTGATCGATCGGCTGAGTCGTCGTGCCTGAAGGGTCAAATGCTATCATCGGGATGGTGGCCGACTGATTTGTCGTGCCTGAAGACCACTGAGCTGTGATGGCTGACGGGCCTGAAGATCACGGACCGATGATTTTCACCGGATGATTGGCTGTGCGTGGTTTAGAGGCTCACTTGAGATTTGTCAGCTGAGTCCTTGGCCTTGATGACCGATTCCTTTGATAGCCATCATGCATTTCATAACTTGAAGTATAGCATGTTGCATGATTTGCTGTTTTTAGATGGCTCTTCGTACTGAGGTTTGACCTCTTTACTTTTCCCTGTTTTCATGTTGCATGATTTGCTGTTTTTAGATGGCTCTTCGTACTGAGGTTTGACCTCTTTACTTTTCCCTGTTTTTGGGGTGCCTTGGTCAGTATTGGCTTTGGCAGGTTCTTCAGGTAACCAGGCTGGACAGAGTGGAGCTTCAGCTGGTCGATCCCCTTTCTGATTTGAGTCCCAGTGTTATGTATTTATATTGAGCCAGGGGATGTCCTGTGTCTTTATTTTTATTTGGGGATCTGTAGTTGATTTACTACTTGCTATTTGTTACCTATTGATGGGTTGTTTGAGTTTTGAGTTAAACTCATATTTTGATTATGAACAATTTTAAGATGATGTTTTGGATCAGGCCCAACATTTTGAAAAACCTTTAAGCCCTGATTTTGTTGCTTCCGCTTAATTGTGTATTATATATGTATTAGTGCACCGGGCCTGACATTTTGGTATCAGAGCTTAAACTGGGATAAGCTCGAATTCTTTCTCATCACACTCGAGTCTAGACACAGAGTTTGAACTTTTGATTTTGTTTGACTCTGTGACTTATGTGATTGAGATTATTTGACTCTATGATGATATCTGTCTATGTGATTATTTTCCGGTTCTTACCCTGAGTCTTGATAGATGCCGCCGAGGAAAGGTAGAGGTATAACTACTAGGCGGACAGTTGAGGAGTCTAGGGCTCCCGATAGCGATGAGGATGTTGAGCAACCTAGTGAACCTTTGCGTCGTCGGGCTAGACAGGCAGAGGTGGAGGATGTGACTCGACAGATCGGAGAGATGGAGTTGGTTCTAGCTAGATTCCAGCGGATGAATCCCCCGATGTTTACTGGTGTCGAGGGTGGTCTGATGGCTGAAGGCTGAAGGCTGAAGGCTGGCTAGAGCATATGGAAGAGTTGTTTGATGCTGTCGAGTATTCTCAGGAGAGAAGATTGAAGCTAGCGGTTTTGCAGTTGAGGGAGAATGCTCAATGCTGGTGGTAACTCAGCTCAGAGACAAGCCGAGAGATTGCAAAATATTTTTAAGAAAAACGTTTTAATTATCGAAAGGAGTTCATTCACCCCTTGAACTCCTGAGCTATTTTTAACCCTTTTTCGATCCTAACAAGTGGTATCAGAGCAGATTGTTCTTGAAAGAGCATTTTAAATAGAAAACTTTCAAAGGTTTTAAAAGCATTTTCAGCTCTGATAGTTCTCTCCAAACTATTTTTCTGCGGAAAAATCTCTCTGTACTACAAATTTTTTTAAGTGTTTTAAAACTCATTTTATAAAAATATGAGGAGTAATGATTTTTGAATAGTAGAGCAGTTTTTCGAAAGAAAAGTGCAGCAATATCTCTTCCGTCGGGCTGACACAAATTGTGAGAGATCTATGTGGACGCCAAGACCTTTAACGACGGTTGTGCTGAATTAATAAAGCATGCGACAAAGTTAGAGAGAAACGTAAGAGATTCTGTGAATTCGATTATCATTTATCTTCCAATCTGGATAGATGATGTCAGGCCGGTGCGCTAATACATAGATAAATACACAATTAAACGGAAGCAACAAAATCAGGGCTTAAAAATTTTTCAAAATGTTGGGCCTGATCCAAAACATCATAATAAAATTGTTCATAATCAAAATATGAGTTTAACTCAAAACTCAAACAACCCATCAATAGGTAACAAATAGCAAGTAGTAAATCAACTACAGATCCCAAAATAAAAATAAAGGCACAGGACATCCCCTGGCTCAATATAAATAAATAACACTGGGACTCAAATCAGAAAGGGGATCGACCAGCTGAAGCTCCACTCTGTCCAGCCTGGTTACCTGAAGAACCTGCCAAAGCCAATACTGACCAAGGCAGCCCAAAAATAGGGAAAAGTAAAGAGGTCAAACCTCAGTACGAAAAGCCATCTAAAAACAGCAAATCATGCAACATGCTATACTTCAAGTTATGAAATGCATGATGGCTATCAAAGGAATCGGTCATCAAGGCCAACGACTCAGCTGACAAATCTCAAGTGAGCCTCTAAACCACGCACAGCCAATAATCCGGTGGAAATCATCGGTCCGTGATCTTCAGGCCCGTCAGCCATCACAGCTCAGTGGTCTTCAGGCACGACGAATCAGCCGGCCACCACCCCAATGATAGCATTTGACCCTTCAGGCGCGATGACTCAGCCGACCGATCAAAATTCTAGATCGACTCAGGTCATCAATTGACTATCAGGCTCAATATGTATGCATGAATGCCATTCAATAATCAGATTCCAATATATACAATAATCAATACGTGAAACAGATCATACAACAGAGCATAGTGAATCAAATCTATTCACAAAGTCACGTATTCACTGTATACAGGTTCACAACAAGAAATATAAACATGTCCATGCCCAAAGCTGTTTACAGGGGCTCAATCCGTACCTCAAACCAGCTTAAACCTCAATCAAATCTCACCAGGGCACGGCACCAACGACCTGCTCAAGTCTGCTTCCTCACTGACTCACGGTGAAGCTTAACAGAAGCTGATACAGGTTCACAACAAGAAATATAAACATGTCCATGCCCAAAGCTGTTTACAGGGGCTCAATCCGTACCTCAAACCAGCTTAAACCTCAATCAAATCTCACCAGGGCACGGCACCAACGACCTGCTCAAGTCTGCTTCCTCACTGACTCACGGTGAAGCTTAACAGAAGCTGCCGAAAGCCCAAATCTGAACGGGGAAAACCATCGACTGGAATTCGTGAAGTTACTCGAACCTGCAAATACTTCTCTCCTCTTCCGCAAGTCGATCTACAACTCCGAACTGGTATCAATCAAAAGAGCTAAGCAAGACAAACCCAGCGCCACCAATCTCGCTCCAAACAACGATGAAAATCGACGGCAATCTAACAGAGAAGGGTTCGGATGAACAGTACTAATCGAGGGTTTCTCTAGAAAGGAGATAGTAAATGTCGGGTTGAAAAATGACTAAGTGTCGATCGCTACTTTGCATTTAAATCCTTCAGCCAACGCTACAGTGAAAGTCAACACCGACTTATTCAGATCTCATCGACAACTCAGATCCTAGCGCTAAGGCAAAAGTCCCTCAGATCTGGCCTCAGCGATAAATCAAATCTGGCTTCGCTACGCTAAACAGGCGCTAGTAATCAAAACGGCGTTGCCTAGGAGTCCCGCTCACTAATGCTAAACGACGTCGTGCTATATCCAGATCTGAAGCAGACCTCACTAAAGCTCATCCAGATTTGATCAAATCTGTGATCCTCAAACCGCACCGGTTTACTCCGAACTCACGAACCGGACCGGTCCAAATAGTATCGTTGACCAACGCTTGACTTCTCCTCGCTAACCAAATATGTCCCTCTCTCAAAACCAGATCTGACTAGCGCCTAAAACGACATCGTATCACTTATCCTCACCCACGTAAACCAAAATGAGATCGTTCCGCTTCCCGCTCGCGGTAACTCACTCAAACCACCGAGGACTGGATCTGGACACCCAGATCTCACTCAAATCTGAAAATCCAAAATTTAGATTTCGACATAAAGTTCACCAAGCGCCACTTCCAGTCAAACCCGATAGCTACTAACACTCAAATCTGATCTATACCAAATCTGAAAACACGAAAATCATCAACGAATTAACCAATTCTCTCAAGCATGAAAATGCGATGAACAACATCTCCTTGGTTAATCCTATTCAGATATGAGTATTACGGTAATCACTAAAATACAGATTTCTAGTCCTCACACTCTCCCCCACTAGAAATCGATTTCTTCCTCAAAATCAACTCAAATCCACAAATCCAAACCACAGAAGCCATCAAAACCAACATCAAAACTACAATTAACATTCTACGCAGCAAGACTCAATGTCTAAACAGAACCATAAATCAGCAGCAAAATCACTTAAATCGCGAAATAAACAAGCTAGAAGTTACCTGGAATGCTACTGTCAACGCTCAAACAGATGAGGCCACTCCTGTCTCATTTTTTCTTCAACTTCCCACGTAGCTTCTTCTCTGCCATGCTTGATCTATTGGACCATCACCAACGGTATAACCTTATTCCTCAGCTGCTTCTCCTTTCTATCCAGAATCTGCACTGGATATTCGACATAGCTCAAGGTAGAATCCGGCTCAATTAGTCCTCAGCACATGGGACGGATCTGGCTCATATTTCCTCAACATTGACACATGAAACACATCATGCATCGCAGCTAACTCATCAGGCAGCCTAAATCGATAAGCCATCTGTCCAATCCTCTCAACAATCTTGAAGGGACCAAAGAATCTATGAGCCAATTTACCTTTAAATCTGAATCTCATCACGCTCTTGAAAGGAGAAACTTTGAGAAACACACGATCGCCAACCTCAAATTCCAATGGTCTGCATCGCTTATTAGCATAGCTAGCATGTCGATTTGAGCAGCTCTCATCCTACTCCAAATCAACTCAATCTGGTATTTCATATGCTGCACAAATTCATGAGTAGATAACTGCTTCTCACTAATCTCTTCCCAGAAGATAGGTGATCTACACTTACGATCATACAAAGCTTTGAATGGAGTCATCCCGATAGTCACTTGGTAGCTTTTGTTATAAGAAAACTCAACTAAGGATAAGGAATCCTGCCAGCCACCACTGAAATCCAACACAACAGCTCGCAGCATGTCTTCTGAAATCTGAATGATCCTCTCAGATTGTCCATCTGTCTGGGGGTGATAAGCTGTACTCATAGCCAATATTGAACCCATCGCTGCCTGCAAGATCTTCCAGAAGTAAACCTTAGATCTCTATCGGACACTCTCGAAACAGGCACTCCATGCAATCTTACCACAAGCTCGATGTACAACTTCGCCATTTTCTTCATCGAACACCTCACATCATAGGGAATGAAATGGGCTGACTTCGAAAGTCTATCAACAACAACCCAAATCGCATCACATCCCCTATTTTATCGAGGAAAATGCATCACAAAATCCATGGCGATGTACTCCCAATTCCATTGGGGAACTTCTAGAATCTGTAGCAGTACACCCGGTCTCTTCCTCTCAGCCTTGGCATGTTGGCAATTTAGACATCGAGCTACGAATCCATAAATATCATTCCTCATGCCTTCCCACCAGTAGTGAGACTTCAAGGCATGGTACATCTTCTTCTACCCCCGGATGCACACTATATCGACTACAATGGGCTTCATTCAAGATAGTCTCTTTCAGATCAATCAGGTTCGGAACCACCAATATACCACGGAATCTCATAATCCATCAGAAGGAACAGAAAAATCTTCTGTCTGACCATTCTGGGCTTTAATCCTCAACTCATGAACATACGGGTCAGTCCTCTGTGCTGCTCTAATGTCTACAACAATCTGTGGTTCAACCTGAAAAGAAGAAACTACAAAGAACTGATCATTCGACTGAAATAACATCCAGAAGTCCCCAATTCCTCATGGACTTTGGATATTCTCATCGACGTCAACATCGCAGGTTGAGCTTTACTACTCAAGGCATCGACCACTAAATTCATCCACCCAGGCTGATACTGAATCTCACAGTCAAAATCTTTCAGCAACTCCATCCAACGACGTTGCCTCATATTCAAGTCAGACTGCGTGAAGATACTTCAAACTCTTGTGGTCCGTGTACACCATAAATTGCTCACCATACAAATAATGACGCCAAATCTTCAAGGCAAACACAATCGCAGCCAACTTTAGATCATGAACGGGGTATCTCGTCTCATGGGGTTTCAAATATCGAGACGCATAGGCTATCACACTCCCGTTATGCATCAACACGCATCCCAAACCACTCAGAGAAGCATCAGAGCACACTACATAACCTCCAGAACCCGACAGCAAAGCCAACAACGGAGCAGTAGTTAACTTCTCCTTAAGCAACTGGAAACTAGACTCACACTCATCAGTCCAAACAAACTTCCTATCTTTCTAGGTCAACTGGGTCATCGGCCTGGCTATCGCAGAAAACTTCTCGATAAAACGCCTATAATAGCCAGCAAATCCTAAGAAACTACGGATCTCAGAAACATTCCTAGGTCGCTCCCAGTTAAGAACTGCTTCGACCTTACTCGGATCCACGGAAATACCTTGCGCTGAAATGACATGACCCAAAAAGACAACTCTATCCGACCAGAATTCATATGTTCTGAACTTCGCATACAGCTGTGAGTCTCTCATTTTCTGTAATACCAATCTCAAGTGCTCTTTATGCTCTCTGAAATTCCTCGAGTACACCAGGATGTCATCTATGAAGAAAATCACAAAATGATCAATATACTCACTAAAGACGCGATTCATCAAGTCCATGAAGACAGCAGGAGCATTCTTCAATCCAAAAGGCATCACCTGAAACTCATAATGCTCGTACCTCGTCCTAAAAGTCATCTTCGCCACATCAGCGTCTCTAATCCACAACTGATGATAACAAAATCGCAGATCTATCTTAGATTACACTGACGATCCCTGCAGCTGATTGAACAAGTCATCAATCCTCGACAATGGATACTTATTCTTCACGGTCGCTTTATTAAACTGCCGAAAATCCACACACATCCTCATAGATCCATCCTTCTTCTTCACAAAAATAATCGGTGTTAGGATGAATTTCAAAAGTTTTGGTGATGAAAAAAAACAGATATGGAATTCGTAAAAGAGATCATTAAACCAAAGAGACAAGATCTGGACGAAACTTACCAGGTTGAACAAGAAACCAGATCGAGGCGAAGACAAGTTGATCAAGGGAAAATTAGCTCAAAGAACTCTGGTCAAAAGTCAAACCAGCCCGAACCTCAGCACAGATCAGCTGGACGATGGAAAGCGCAGAAACAAGCTCAGAATATTGTATCAGCTGAATGTTAAGAACCAGCTCAGTTTCAGAAATCGGAATGGGTAAACCAGCTTGGCACAGGACAATAAAACCAGCTGAGTACAGAACAACATAAGATTGACGTAACTACCGCAATCTACCGAGAAGCGCCGGGTTCTTGAAACACCGGTTGGAGCCAGGCACAAGTGCCAGCGAGGTAACACGCCTGAAACACCCTATGTATGTCGATACATGTAAAATTGTTCTTCTTATTGATCGCCTCCCGGTTCTCTAATTTTTGTTCTTCCGCTGCCTGACCGGGGGGGCGGATCCGGATCCCCAACAACACACACATAAAGTTCATATCTTTGGTGTCACTAACTCTTCTTCACACACTCTGTAGACTTGTGTTTGAATTGAAAAACTATAGACAGAGAGTGTCTGAGTGCTAGGATAGCACAACCAGATGAGTGATGGAATCATTGTAATACGAACCATGCTGCGGGTCTGTGTGTCGTTGGTTGCTAGGAGTTCTCTTGGCTGTGGGTTAAGGGAGTGAGTTTGTACAAGAGTTGTATAAATCAAAGCCTTCTAGTGAAATCCTTCCCATTGTGGAAGAAGGGGAGACGTAGGAGAAATTGCTTCGATCTTCCAGAAACAAATCTCTTGTCCCTACTACTTTTACTTTTACGCATTTGATTAAATAGTTCAGCTGCTTGAATCGTGTTTATTCTGCATAAAACTATTTTATTACACGAGACAACAACATCACTGAGAAATCTTCTCAGCTGGTAACTCGGCTGGAAGTTGGCTTCGAGCTGTAAAATTTTCGAAACAAATTTTCAAATAAAATCTGTAAAGAGAGTTCATTCACCCCCCTGAACTCCCAAGTTTTCTTTTCGATCCTAGCAATCGGAGCTCCCCAAGGCGACATACTCGGTCTTATGAAGCCTTTCTCCAAAAGATCACGCAACTGATCCTTAAGTTCCTTCAACTCAGCTGGCGCCAACCGATACGGAGCTCTAGAAATTAGGGCTATCCCTGGCACCAACTCTATGCTGAAATCAATCTCTCGCTTCAGAGGGATCCAAGAATCTCATCCGAAAACACATCAGGGAATTTACGAGAAATAGGGACATCACTCAACCCTACTCTCGATTCGTGAGAGATATGTGAGACCCGAAAGCTGATGAGATTAATTGAGTTAATTAATCGGGTTTTATTGAGATCAGCTTTGAGTTGTTGAGCTTGGAGAAGCTATCGGGTTTTGTTTTAGCCCTTAAAACAGTTCTGGAGAGTTAGAGTTGGCGCGGAATCTGTTCAGCAGTTAGCGTGAGTCATCGCTGAATGTTGGCGATCAGCAGTAGTGGTTGTATTCGGCAGTCGTAGCAAGATCTGTTGTCGCTGAGCAGTAGAGAGCCCGCTAGAGTGTTTCAGCAGTGAGTAGTTCTACGTCGTCGTTTGGATTATTTGGAACGACAGCGTTTTGGATTAGCGAAGAAGACTCAGCTGTGAGTTGCGTTAGCGTCAGCTGTGAGAGAGATCTGTTGTTGCGTTGCGAACATATGTTGGTTAGTGTTCAGCAGAAGTAGCGGGTGACGTGTCCAGTTGCGACAGTAGTTCTCTGCGACGTCGTTTGAGTTAGTAGAGATCTGTTTTGCGAGCGGGAATATCAGTTGCGATAGAATAAGTGTGGTGGATACTGTTCCAGAAGCTTTGACTTATAAGATAGGACTTGGTCTTTGATTTGAGTATCCAGTTTCCATACTTAGAATATTTCCCGATTGCCAATTTCTGTCGCGATACCCTAGCTACTGTTCGTCGAACCTTATCTTCTTCGATTGTCGACGGTAGGCAGCTCCGACGAGAGCGAGAGTGGTAGCGTTGGACTCCTATTGCTGATACTCTTCGTTTGGATATTGTTTTCGAACGTTTGCTTGAAGCTGGTGAGGTGTGCGAAGACATCTCCCTTGTGTAGTCTGTTAGCATAAGCGTCGGATTTCGCTCCTAGCTTGTTAGGGTAAGTTCAGATCCTACCTTTAAGCTTGTTAGAGCTTTCTGTGGTGTTAGATGGGGTAGGATAGCGCTGTTTGAGTTGTAGCTCCCAGCTGTTGCTTTTCTGTGCTTCGGTCTTTGAGCAGTTGTTTGTGTTGGCTTAGCAGGTGGTGGATCTGCGTCATTGTGGCAATCTGCTTGCACAGAGAATTGAGGTACGGATGTGAGCTTGTTTACAGCTTAGGATTGAGCATGGAATATATGCTTGGCTGTGTGTGTGCTCTGTGCTGTTATCGTTTGTGCATTGTATTGATATCAGCTGTTGCATTTGCATACACGCATTATCCTGTTGAGCTCTGTTTTGCTAGCTATGCCTGTTTTGATGATTTGAGAATACCAGGATGTTGTATTTTGAGGACGAGCGGGTAGTTCCCGTATACCTCGGAGGCTGCGCGGGTAACTCCCGTACCTCATCTCCCTGCCGGGCTTGTTAGCCGCTATGAGCGGAGTGGGTAGCTCCCACTGTTAGAGTAGATGCCCAACTAGCCAACTTGTGGCGTGTGGGTTTATAGACTCTTGTATATGACAGTCTTTATATATGATATTCGCATTTGTTTATGGCATTCTTTATCTTCATTATGTTTATATAATGTTAACAATTGTGTTGGATAAAGACCTAGAATGCACCATAGTGTATGTTAGATGTGAGAGTGGGTATGACGGCTATCATGAAACACATCTAATAGTCTATTCAGAATCAATTTTCTCCTTATGTCCCATGTGCATATAGCGACTGCTGATGAGTTCGGGGACGAACTCGAATTTTTAGAGGGGGAGAAATGTAATGCCGGAAATTATTACATCGAAATTTAGTGATTTGAAGTTCTAAATGATTGAGCTCGGATTTCTTCTGGAAGTGGTGTGTGATTCAGGAATTTTGCATCGTTGGATTTCGCTAAGTAATCGGGAACCAGACGAAGCAAAGAATTTGATAAAATCTTTCAGCAGCAGGTTACTGTAGCAAAGTCAACAAAAGTCAACAGTACTGTAGCTACCTGCTGGTATTTGTGTCGTTGGGAAAGGATTGATGCTGCTGGTAGTAGACACGCAAATACAAGATTCAATAAGGAAGCGCCACGTGTAGGTTACTGTTATGCACGTGGGAACCAGCAGCGAGAGTTCTTTGTGAACCTACTGGTTTATTCATGTGGGAACCAGCAGCGAGAGTTCCTTACGCACCTGCTGGTGTATGCACCTACTGGTTTGTTAGTGTGTCGACTGTTTGATGACGTAGGTGCGACGTTGTCGTTTTAATCATGAACGCAAATTAGTCGATACAAGTGTGAAACTTGGTTCCAGCAGAGGGAGCAATACGACATCGTTTTAACTTATGAAATAGGAACCTCGATACGATGTCGTTTTAAATAACTCAGCGAAACCAGTCGTTGGATTATTAGAGCGAACCAGCTGTTGGTTTTCGAAGCAGCAGAGAGAGATTAGGAACCAGTCGATAGTTTGTTGTATCTGTTGATGTACCCAGTTTGAGAATAATGCGACGTCGTTTTAACTTATGATACGGGAACCACGATACGACAGCATTTGAATTAGTAGCGAGCCCAGTCGATGAAATATTTTAGTGTGACCAGCTGGTGAGTGCTTTCAGTAGAGATCGGGAATCAGCTGTTGGGCTATTACGTCGTCGTCTGGGTTAATTGATACAGCGTCGTTTTGATATTGAAATACAGCGACTGGTTGTTATGTGTAGCTATGACAGCTGATTGAGAAAGCTGGTTATGTTGCGACTGGTTGGTTGTGAAAGCTGGTTTTGTTGCGACTGAATATTACACCAACGGAATATAGCTACGGCTTCTAGTCGTGAGACTTAGTAGCATCAGTCGCGAGAATTTCTTTATACCACGAAGAACAGTTGATACGTTCTACCTACTGATCGAAGAAGCTGGATTCGAAGCGGTGGGAGTTTATCCTATAACGATTGATAAATACTCAGCATGACACGTGGAATTCAAATTGAACACATTGGAAATGCTGCAGAAAAACAGAGACCGTTGTCTATAAATAGGATTGAATTCGAAATCCTTGTAACTCTTGTTACAGACTTCAGGATTTGACTCTTTGAGTTACTGGGAACAATTGCAAGAAAACCGAAGCAATATTAGAAGAAGTTTAACGAAGGTATAATTTGACAGTGAGAGTCAGGGATTAGATTACTCAGGAATGATATTTCTTGAGTTATCCCGATGAAATCACATACTCTGTAGTTACTGTTCTTGAATTAGAACTATCGTTTTATGTGTTGATCCATCACAGGTAGTGGGTCTTTTATATTTGACCAAGGGTAGCGAGAGGTAACTACCTAGACGATGGGTCAGCAGCAGGAAGTAAACACCAGCTGATAGTCTATGTTTTTTTGGACAGTTGATCTTAGGTTGCTCAAGTCTGGTTTTGTACATAAGAATCAAACGTACTAGTAAACTTAGATTGTAACCACCGTGAACAATGAAGTATTCTTATAAATGAATAACTTTTACGATACAAGCTGATATCTTTAAGCTTCTGCTGTGTGAAAAAAAAATCTTATATATGAACCTGATTGGATTTAATAAACTTGTTTAGTTTAAATTAATCACCCACTGATTGAGATTAGAGGATTAATTGTGAGCAGAGAGCCTCACAACAGGTGGTATCAGAGCCTACTACATCATTAAGATCATTGAATTAGATGAGTGGGGGTAGATCGAGTTCTTCCTGAGTGATTAATTGATTGCATGCTTGTGTAGTATATGTCTTACTGTTTTTGAATTTATATCACCTGACTATGTGAAGAACTGGTAAGACTATGCCGAGCAGATTTGAGAATCACATGCTCTTTGAGAAGAGAATAAATAGCATGTATTGAACGAAGTATGAATCAGAACTCGATCTCTTGAAAAGCAGTACAGTGATGTATGCTAATCAGAGGAGGGACTGAGATTGATTTGTTATTGATTGATGAGGAATTGTGAACAAGTCTGTTTGATTCTTAGCTATGCCTCCTCGAAGAACAACTACTCGGCAGACTGGGACAATTCCTAGAACCGAGCAGGGTAGTACATCGACTGATATGTTGAATGCATCTGCAACCCCGATGGAAACGTTGTTGAAACGGTTTCAGTCTTTTAAGCCACCAACGTTGGCAGGAACAGAGAATGCGATAGAATGTGAGAACTGGTTGGAAGATATTGAGCAATTATTTGAAGCACTTGATTATACCGATGATCGTCAGGTAAAACTGATAGTTCACCAGTTGCATGGTCTGGGTAAGAGTTGGTGGATAGCAACCAAGAAAGCGCTTGAGAATCAGGGCAACAGTAGATTGTTTTCAGAAAGTGGTTCGATTCAAACCTGAGAAAGCTGATGAGTGGAAATTATATGGTAAAGGATCACGAGCCAGAGTTCCTTTGGTCTCTACTATTACCATGAATAATATATTGCAGAAGGGAGTATAGGGATTCCTTATTTATGCAATAGATATGAAGAAGAATAGCCCGAATCTGGTTGATATACCCGTAGTTTGTGAATTTGCTGATGTGTTTCCTAATGAAATTCCAGGATTACCTCCATATCGAGAGGTAGATTTCAGCATTGAATTGATGCCAGGTACACAACCGATATCGAAAGCCCCGTACCGAATGGCACCAATTGAATTGAAGGAATTGAAAGAGAAACTGGAGGATCTTCTTACCAAGGGATACATTAGACCAAGTGTTTCTCCTTGGGGTGCTCTAGTATTATTTGTGAGGAGAAAGATCGATCGATGAGGTTATGTATTGATTACCGGCAACTGAACAAGGCAACGGTAAAGAATAAATACCCGTTACCGCGAATAGATGATTTATTTGATCAGTTGCAGGTTTCGTCAGTATATTCGAAAGTTGATTTGAGATCTGGATATCATCAATTGCGAGTAAGAGATGAGGATATATCGAAAACTGCTTTTCGAACGAGATATGGTCATTATGAATTTGTTGTAATGCCGTTCGGATTGACCAATGCCCAGGCAGTATTTATGAGTCTAATGAACATGGTATTTCAAAAATATCTTGATGATTTCGTTATTGTATTTATTGATGATATTATGATCTATTCAAAGAATATGGGTGATCATGCTAACCACCTTAGAACAGTTTTGCAAACGCTGCGAAATGAGAAATTGTATGCTAAACTATCGAAATGTGAGTTTTGGTTACAAAGAGTGGTATTTCTTGGGCATATTATATCTGGAGATGGTATTTCAGTTGATCCCAGTAAGACAGAGGCAGTGATCAATTGACCTAGACCGAAATCTGTGCCAGAAATTCGAAGTTTTATGGGTCTTGCAGGATATTATCGAAGATTTATTCAGGATTTCTCGAGTATTGCGAAGCCTATAACTCAGTTGACACAGAAAAATGCACCATTTGTTTGGTCAGAGGCTTGTGAAAACAGTTCTCTTGAATTGAAAAAGAGGTTAACTACAGCTACCTAACCAGTATTGAAATGGCTCCGTTTGAAGCGTTGTATGGAAGGAAGTGTCGTCCACCTTTGCATT
>KV006414.1:0-26622 GCA_001598015.1 Dorcoceras hygrometricum
ACTGCAAGAAGAACTTTCAAAACGTTTCTGGAAATGAATTCAAATCCTCAGTACATATAAAGCTTCACAAACTTTCTGAAAAACATATTGGAAGCATTATAAACATCAAAACGTCATTTTCGAACCCATTGTTCTTTCCTTATCATGTCTAAATCATTTCAAACATGAACTTTCCATATATAAATAACATACAGGCAAGCAGATCCATTAAAACACAATATATGCTTCAAATGGTGTAGAAAAGATAAGCTTTTACGTGCCTTAATTGAAGCTTTGCAACAACAGCAAATTCTTGCAGAAATTCTCCCTTTGAGCAACACACGAACTTTTCTTAAATTCCTTTGAAGAACACTTTAAATCTTTTCTTTGCAAGTGATGAAAATCTTACTTTGAAAACAGGTTTTTATATGAAAGGGATTAGTGGCAAGCTACTTGGTAAATCAAGCATGACACACTTTAAAAATTTAGTCAAATTCCCTTCATATCATTTTAATTTGTAAAACACCAAACCTTCTTTTAAAGAAATCATTTCACCTCCTTAAAACATCTTTTATAGATTTAGAACCAGCTCGTGCATCGCTACTTGGAGTTACCTGCTGAAATCAGCCGCAGCGCAATCTTACCTGCTGTAATGAACAATTCAGCAGATACACGATATTTAAAATTGCCAAAATGGCCCATATGATTTATGAAATGCATAAATATGGTCCTAAGGATTTTGGGGCGTTACAAGAACGGATTTCCGAAGTCATTTGATCAAGTGCAAATTGGACCACATAGAACTTATATGCCATGATCAACTGAAAATTATATTGAAATTGTTAACAATGAGAAGCTGGGCTATCATCCCCTGTTTCTGCCATTGAATGTTTATTGAACTGTTTACGAAAATGATATTGTTCATTGAAGTTCCTTAACATAAGTATTGAACAGATGTCCACCTGTATATTTGAATTGTTATTACCCAGGTTACGTGCTGAGCCTATAGGCTCACTAGCTTTTAAAATGGTGCAGGTGCGACAACTGATGGAAGAACAGCAGGTGAAACTTGAAACCAGCAGCTGGATGGTTGTGTTTATCAAGGGGCCAACATAATCCGTGTCTAGGATAATGTTGTTTTATCTTTTGTAGGATCTGTATTAGATCAGTTCCAACGGTTGTATATTTACATAGAATAGCAGCTGGTTGTAAATCGCAATTGCAAAGTTATATAATATACTCTGTTTTTCCGCAACCAAGTTTCAGAAGTTGGAGCCGTAATTAGTATTGTGTCTGTGTCCGTTTTGTGTTTCGAGTTTCTTTCAAGTTATAGGAGATACAGCCTATAGCGAATTATCTTTTAGACCTTCTTTTATTCGAAAATTTTTATTCAGCCCAATTCTCGTGGCCCCGTTGGGTTCGGGTGTCACAGAAACGTTCCTTCCAAAAAGACATATTACAGTCTTCTCGTCGAAGAACATGAGTTAGGAAAACATCCTTATACCAACGATAGTCAGTTAAGGATGGGCATTTGAGATTTGTAAGAATAATTTTTGAAGAACTAAATTCTTCACTAGGATTTCCTATGAAATACATTGAAATTGTAAATATCAGGAATTCACCTGAATCATTTTGAGCAGCAATGTTTCCGTTTTCATTTTCAGTATGAATTTCATGATTAAGTATGCTAAATTTTGATTCGAGGGATAAGGATTTATCCCACCAGTTTCTTAACTGTCCTGTAAATCCTTGAATAATTAAGGCTGTTGAAGTTTCTTCATTATTTCCTTTGATTTTGTAGGCTGCACGAGCCATACCCATTTCTTGTAAAGTATTGAGAATTTCATATTCTGATTTGCCATCTATACTCCATTCAATAATTGATTGACCATCATATTTAGAACTTTTGACTTGATTTCTTTCATCATAACCAAAGGCGTAGGCCGTCGATAATAATTGCGAGTATTGAACTGTCTTCTATGGTTTATTCTATTAATTTGAGTTTCGTCATCTGTAAAAGGATTATTAATAATATTGACTTCTTCTTCTGATTTTGAACCAGAATCAGTCGGATTGGAAGTTTGAGATTCATTATCTTGATTAATATTTTTATTATTATTGTTTTCAACACAATTAATTTTACTACCAGATGTACCTATTTCTGATAGCTTTGTTGAAATTTTATTGAGAACGAAATCAGTATTATTATTGAGGTTTATTCCTATCTCTTTTCCAGGAGGTAGGACATTTGTTGTAAAGAAAGGTTTTGCTGTTGTATTATTGAATATTGATAGTTTTGTTTGTTGAGGTAGATTGTTGTAATATGATCTACTTGGGTAGCTATAGTTTTAAGTATTTGATTTGAATAATTATTTTGTTGAAAAATTTTATTAATATCTTCTGTATTAACAAGTTCTTTGTCATTGCGTCCATGTTTAAACGGATCAGCTATGACATCACCTTTTGGAGTATTGAGTTGTAATTTTTGAAGAGGAGGATGAACAGCTGTAACAGTCTCATTGTTACTGAGCGTCCATTTTTTATGAAGAGTTATATTAACTTGAATAACGGATTGGTTTTGATAATCATTAATTCCTTCTGCCGAAAGGAATATTGTTAGGAAAGTGTAAAAAGGAATATTTGATTTAATTGTTTTCATTTTGATTATCCAAGCATTCACAATTTTCTCTTTGATTGGTTTATCTAATTGTTTATACCAAATTCTTTTTGAATCATGAATTTTATCTTCAGCTTCTTTGTTTAAAAATTCATAATCTGGTTTGAGTTCTTTTCCAGAACTGATCATATTAATCATACTGAAAACTGAAGGAGACATTGGATGAGAATAATTTTGAAGAGAAGAGTGTTCTGATTGAGGTTTAGGAAGAGGGTTGTAAATTCATATTTTTGAGAATTTTTGAGACAGTAAAAAAGGAATGTCTCGAAGATTGTGATCTTTGGAAATTAGGAATATTAGAGTTTTGAATTTGTGAATTAAATTTTATTGTAATTTTGCCATCTTCTTCTTCTATTATTTGAGAAATGTCTCTACGTTCTATGTTTCTAAGAATTTGAAGAGTATTAATTATGAATTGTTCGGGATTGGTTATGTCATTCCATTTGAGTCTTTTGGGCGTAAAGACCGTAGGTCTTTCCGTATCTATTTGCAACAATATTGTCTCTTCTTTCGAAGCAGGCAGTTTGTTGTATTTTGGCTTTAATTGAGAAAACATAAGTCTGAAGTAGACATAATTGCGAAGTTTTTGCAGGGGTGAAATTCATCTCCCTGAATTTGAACATCTAAAATTAATGAATCTAAAATCATGGGATCTGTGAGATTCACAGAAAAGTTAGGAGAACAATTGAAATAAATTGGGCCATTGCAGATATTGGTTTGCACCATCGACAGAAGAGATGTTTGATATCTCTTGAGTCTTTTATCACGCAAGGCGAGATATACTGGAGTATCTACTCCAATATGTACTAAGGGTTTGACAGCTATTTGAACTAAACCAAAATGAATATATCTGTAATTCTTTTGAATATATTTTTGTATTGTTGAATTATTAAGGAGAGTTATACTTTGACTATCTTCTTGAATACTTAAAGTTTCTTCGTGAGTTTTGACCGAAAAGCAGTTTTAAAATCTGTGAAACCTATTTTGTAAATGTTTTCTATTTGTTCTTGAGGGATTGTCCAGTTTGAATAATCTATCGGCATATGTGTTTCACTAATTTGAACTACATTTTGGGACCTAGAGGTAGATACTAATGACATTAGATTTCTAAATCTTAAAGCCATCTTGAACTATAAAAGAGTTCTCTTAAAACCTATGTTTTCAGTGTGGCAAGTACGGGACCACCGACCGGGACCACCTATCTTCGGCTGACCAACGGATTCACGGCTGACCAACGCAGTTCCAACCACCTAGACACAGACCTTAATTGAATTCTATGACAGTCTTGACAGACCTAAGATGAATAATATCTAAGTTCATTAAAGTCATGGCTTTGATACCAAAATAAAGAACAAGGATCGTAAAAACATATGGAAATAGATGAATTGAAGCACAAGGATCAAGAACAGATATGAAAACAAGAACAGATTTCAAACGACGTGTATTATCAAAAGAAGACAAAAGTTGCTGACTCAAAAGATGGTTCCTACTTTCAAAAGCTGATGACAAAAGACGCATTATCAAAAGTTGATGTAGACTTAAAGCAAAAGCAAAAGATGATCAACACATAATGCAAAAGTATACGGTGACATTCCATCTACCAAGATTGTCGAAGACTTCAAAAGTTTTTCATTATATATTCATTGTATTTTCATATTTTAGACAAAGCGAATTTAGAGCACTTTACTTGTAAAATCCTCTTAGTTTGTATCTGCGATCAATCAACCTTACTCTGTAAGATCTTCATTTCAATTTATAAAATCAATCTTTTATATCATTCTGTTCTTGTTTTCATATCTGTTCTTGATCCCTGTCCTTCAATTTATCTATTTCCATATGTTTATACGATCCTTGCAGTATTGTTGCAAATAGATGCGAAAAGACCTACGGTCTTTACGCCCAAAAGACTCAAATGGAATGAAATAACCATTCCAGAACAATTCATAAATTTTTGAAGTTTCTTCATTATTTCCTTTGATTTTGTAGGCTGCACGAGCCATACCCATCTCTTGTAAAGTATTGAGAATTTCATATTCTGATTTGCCATCTATATTCCATTCAATTATAGATTGGCCATCATATTTTGTACTTTTGAATTGATTTCTTTCCTCGTAACCAATATCAACAGGCGTAGGCCATCGATAATAATTGCGAGTATTTAACTGTCTTCTATGGTTTATTCTATTAATTTGAGTTTCATCATCTGTAAAAGGATTGTCAATAATATTGACTTCTTCTTCTGATTCTGCACCAGAATCAGTCGGATTGGAAGTTTAAGATTCATTATCTTGATTAATATTTTGATTATTATTGTTTTCTATTGAGTTTCATCATCTGTAAAAGGATTGTCAATAATATTGACTTCTTCTTCTGATTCTGCACCAGAATCAGTCGGATTGGAAGTTTAAGATTCATTATCTTGATTAATATTTTGATTATTATTGTTTTCTACACAATTAATTTTACTACCAGATGTACCTATTTCTGATAGCTTTGTTGAAATTTTATTTAGAAGGGAATCAGTGTTATTATTGAGATTTATTCTATCTCTTTTCCAGGAGGTAGGACATTTGTTGTAAAGAAAGGTTTTGCTGTTGTATTATTGAATATTGATAGTTTTGATTGTTGAGGTAGATTGTTGAAAATATGATCTACTTGGGTAGCTATAGTTTTAAGTATTTGATTTGAATAATTATTTTGTTGAAAAATTTTATTAATATCTTCTGTATTAACAGGTTCCTTGTCATTGCGTCCACGTTTAAACGGATCAGCTATGACATCACCTTTTGGAGTATTGACTTGTAATTTTTGAAGAGGAGGATGAACAGCTGTAACAGTCTCATTGTTACTGAGCGTCCATTTTTTATGAAGAGTTGTATTAACGTGAATAACGGATTGGTTTTGATAATTATTAATGCCTTCTGCCGAAAGGAATATTGTTAGGAAAGTGTAAAAAGAAATATTTGATTTAATTGTTTTCAATTTGATTATCCAAGCATTAACAATTTTCTCTTTGATTGGTTTATCCAATTGTTTATACCAAATTCTTTTTGAATCATGAATTTTATCTTCAGCTTCTTTATTTAAAAATTCATAATCTGGTTTGAATTCTTTTCCAGAACTGATCATATTAATCATACTGGAAACTGAAGGAGACATTGGAGGAGAATAATTTTGAGGAGAAGAGTTTTCTGATTGAGGTTTAGGAAGAGGGGTGGTAAATTAATATTTTTGAGTATTTCTTGAGACAGTCGAAAAGGAATGTCTCGAAGATTGTGATCTTTGGAAATTAGGAATTTTAGAGTTTTGAATTTGTGAATTAAATGTTATTGTAATTTTGCATCTTCTTCTTCTATTATTTGAGAAATATCTCTACGTTCTATGTTTCTGGGAATTTGAGGAGTATTAATTATGAATTGTTCTGGAATGGTTATTTCATTCCATTTGAGTCTTTTGGGCGTAACCCGTAGGTCTTTCCGCATCTATTTGCAACAATACTGTCTCTTCTTTCGAAGCAGGCAGTCTGTTGTATTTTGGATTTAATTGAGAAGACAGAAGTATGAAGTAGACTCTGTACATAATTGTGAAGTTTTTGCAGGGGTGAAATTCATCTCCCTGAATTTGAACATCTAAAATTAATGAATCTAAAATCATGGGATCTGTGAGATCCACAGAAAATTTAGGAGAACAATTGAAATAAATTGGGCCATTGCAGATATTGGTTTGCACATCGACAGAAGAGATGTTTGATATCTCTTGAGTCTTTTATCATCGTAACATATGAAAATACAATGAATATATAGGTAAACACTTTGATGTCTTCGACAAGCTTGGTAGATGGAATGTCACCGTCTACTTTTGCTTTATGTCTTGATCATCTTTTGCTTTTACTTTATGTCTACATCAACTTTTGATAATGCGTATTTTGTCATCAGCTTTTGAAAGTGGTAACGCCTTTTGCTAATGGGAATCTTTGAAAATGGGAACCATCTTTTGAGTCAGCAACTTTTGGCTTCTTTTGATAAAACACATCTTTGGAAAAGCATTTGTCTTTGTCGGCCATCTTTGAGCCGTCTTTGTCTGCTTTTGATAATGGAGCCTTGACTTCTTTTGCACGCGGTTTTTTGCTCATAACTCAAACTTCAAGCAAAATACAAAGAAGAAAGAACCTAACTCTTTACGAGTTGTAGTTCTATCAAATTTGTATTTGCTTGAAGATTGAGTTATGAGCATAATGATAATCCTTATTTTTTGATGAATGCAAACAGCTGACCAAAAGTCATGTCTGCGAAAGGAATATCTTCACTGCCTATTGCAGTTTTTAATTTTTGAAATATTCTTTCAGCGAAGAGTCGGGGTAATCCCGATATGAAACGTTCCTTCCAAAAAGACATATTACAGTCTTCTCGTCGAAGAACATGAGTTAGAAAAACATCCTTATACCAACGATAGTCAGTTAAGTATGGGCATTTGAGATTTGTTAGAATAATTTTTGAAGAACTAAATTCTTCACTAGGATTTCCTATGAAATACATTGAAATTGTAACTATCAGGAATTCACCTGAATCATTTTGAGCAGTAATGTTTCCGTTTTCATCTTCAGTATGAATTTCATGATTAAGTATGCTTAATTTTGATTCGAGAGATAAGGATTTATCCCACCAGTTTCTTAACTGTCCTGTAAATCCTTGAATAATTAAGGCTGTTGAAAACTTCTTTTTTATCTTTTGTAATTACTTGTACTGTTGGAGGAGAATTATTATTTGACTCAGTGTCATCGTCTGAGGATGTAAGGGAATCAGAGGAAATGTGTTGTTTTGGATTTTCTGTATTGACATCCTTAGCAGAATGAGTTTGAGTATTTTGAATGTTTTTAATTTCAGGATAATTAATTTTATTAGAAGAACTTGAGGTATTTATTTCTGTGAAATTATTTGAAGTAATATTGTCTGTCTTAGTATCTTTTGGTGTATTAAGTTGTAATTTTTGAAGAGGAGGATGAACAGCTGTAACAGTCTCATTGTTACTGAGCGTCCATTTTTTATGAAGAGTAGTACTAACATGAATAGCAGAAAGCTTTTGATAATCATTAATCCCTTCTGCCGAAAGGAATATAGTTAGGAAAGTGTAAAAAGGAATATTTGATCTTATTGTTTTCATTTTGATTATCCAAGCATTAACAATTTTGATTGTAATATCTCTGTCTAATTGTTTATACCATTTACGTTTTGAATCATGATATGAATCTTCAGCTTCTTTATTAAGATATTCATAATCTGGTTTGAATTCTTCTCCAGAACTGATCATATTGATCATACTGGAATTTGAAGGAGACATAGGAGGAGAATAATTTTGAGGCGAAGATTGTTCTGATTGAGGTTTAGGAAGAGGTGTTGTAAATTCATATTTTTGAGTATTTCTGGACACAGACGAAAATGAGTGTGTCGAAGATTGAGATCTCTGGAAATTAGGAATTTTAGTATTTTGATTTTGTGAATTAAATTTAATTGTTATTTTTCCATCTTCTTCTTCTATTATTTGAGAAATATCTCTACGTTCTATGTTTCTGGGAATTTGAGGTGTATTAATTATGAATTGTTCTGGAATGGTTATTTCATTCCATTTGAGTCTTTTTGGCGTAAAGACCGTAGGCCTTTCCGCATCAATTTGCAACAATACTGTCTCTTCTTTCGAAGCAGGCAGTCTGTTGAACTTTGGATTTATTTGAGACGACAGAAGTCTGAAGTTGTAAATGGATTTTTGTACTTTGTGCAATATTTTAAAAAAAAAAAAATAAAGATATATATATATATATATATATATATATATATATATTTTGAAAATTTCCTTATGATTTAAAAATCAAAAGGATCTTGAGCATTCGGTCCACCGAAAGGGTCGGAAAAGACCGATTTTTCAGAATTTGCAGATTTTGAAGAGCATTGAGTCATGAGGACGAATAAACGGTTTTGAAATACAGGGTCATGTAAGAAAATCTTTTGAACCGGGTTATTGAGTAAGGTCTTTTGAAAGAGCGGTTCAAGGGGGTTTTGAATTTGAAGTTTCTGGATAATGATTTCCTTGTAAGAATTCTCTGGTCAAAAAATCAGGGAGGGAATTATTTTCCCCTTTGATGGATTCGATTTCAAAGTCGAAAATAGAAAGAATGGCTTGCCATCTAGCAAAGATTTGTCTGGAAACAAGATTTTGGACATCTTTGAAAATAACTTCTTTGGAAGATTTGCAATCAACTCTTAAGAGGAAGGTTTTATTGAAAAGATCGTCTTGGAATTTTGAAATACAAAGGACTATGGATAAAATTTCTTTTTTGATAGTTGAATAATTCTTTTGAGATCCGAGCCATAGACCAGAATGAAATCTAACTAATTGTTCTTTGGAGTCTATGCGTTGTTTGAGAATGCCACCATAGCCTATGTTTGGACTATCATGAAGGCTATTGGGATAGGTATACCTAAACAGGGTAAAGTTTGGACTCTTTATTTGAAACCTTTGACAATACGAGTATGACATCTGTCCAAGGAGGAGGGGTTTTTTGTAATCTTTCATAAAGGGGTTGACATATTTGACGTAAATTGTGGAAAAATTCAGCAATATAATTTAGACAACCTAAAAATCTTTGTAGTTGATTTTTTTCTTTTATTTGGTCTGGAAATTTTTCAGCAAATTGGATGACTCTATGAATTGGTTTTATTAAACCTTTTGATATATCATGACCTAAAAAGCGGATTGAAGTTTGAAATAATTTCATATTCTTTTGAGATAGCACAAGACCATTTTGCTTAATGATTTGGAGGAAATGTTTAAGGTGTTTGAATTGTTGATCTATATTGTCAGAATAGATGAGTATATCATCTATGTAGACAATACTGAAGGTTGAATAAGGATTGAAAATGTCGTTCATAATACATTGAAATTATGAAGGAGCATTTTTTTAGACCAAATGGCATTACATTCCATTCGTAATGACCAAATGGGACAGTAAAAGCTGTCTTATATCTATCAGATTCATCAATTTGAATTTGCCAAAATCTAGAAAAAAAATATTAAAAAAATATCTATATATTTATTTCCTTTGGCCAGAAGTTTCCCGGTGAAACGCGTGCCAACTTTGTCAAAATTATTCAAATATTTCATGGCCGACAGCATCTTCGCCAACGACAAAAATCTTACAAAAGTCGGGTGCACTCAATAGCAATGATCAAAAGACGTCAAAAACGCCAGCTCAAAAGTGATGTATGGTACAAGACAACTTGCAAAAGAAGTCAAAAGAATTTATTGTATCGTGCAAGAGCTATAGAGTTTTGAACACGTATAGGAGTTTGAGAAGTAAGGAGTATTAATTTGGTTTCTAATTCGACATCTTTTTCTTTCAGAGAAAATAATTCTTTTTGAAGTTGGTTAACTTGTTTTTTGAGGAGATTAACCTCTGTTTGAACATCTTTTGTAGTAACTTGTTTGAGAATACTCTGTTGAGGATATTTAGTGAATAAAGTACTTAAACTAAAATGTTCTTTGACTGGATCTCTTTTGAACTAGATTCATCAAAAATTAAATCTTTGAGCTTATAAAGATATTGCCTTTGAGTTTCTTGATCTGGTATTTGGTGAACTAATTCAAGAATTGCTTCTTTTTTATCTTTTGTATTTACTTGTAATGTTGGAGGAGAATTATTATCCGACTCAGTGTCATCGTCTGAGGATGTACTGGAATCAGAGGAAATGTGCTATTTTGGATTTTCTGTATTGACATCCTTAGCAGAATGAGTTTGATTATTTTGAATATTTTAATTTCAGGATAATTAATTTTATTAGAAGAACTTGAGGTATTTATTTCTGTGAAATTATTTGAAGTAATATTGTCAGTCTTAGTATCTTTTGGTGTATTAAGTTGTAATTTTTGAAGAGGAGGATGAACAGCTGTAACAGTCTCATTGTTACTGAGCGTCCATTTTTTATGAAGAGTGGTATTAACGTGAATAACGGATTGGTTTTGATAATCATTAATGCCTTCTGCCGAAAGGAATATTGTTAGGAAAGTGTAAAAAGGAATATTTGATTTAATTGTTTTCATTTTGATTATCCATGCATTAACAATTTTCTCTTTGATTGGTTTATCCAATTGTTTATACCAAATTCTTTTTGAATCATGAATTTTATCTTCAGCTTCTTTGTTTAAATATTCATAATCTGGTTTGAATTCTTTTCTAGAACAGATCATATTAATCATTCTGGAAACTGAAGGAGACATTGGAGGAGAATAATTTTGAGGAGAAGAGTGTTCTGATTGAGGTTTAGGAAGAGGGGTTGTAAATTCATATTTTTGAGTATTTCTTGAGACAGTCGAAAAGGAATGTCTCGAAGATTGTGATATTTGGAAATTAGGAATTTTAGAGTTTTGAATTTGTGAATTAAATTTTATTGTAATTTTGCCATCTTCTTCTTCTATTATTTGAGAAATATCTCTACGTTCTATGTTTCTGGGAATTTGAGGAGTATTAATTATGAATTGTTCTGGAATGGTAATTTCATTCCATTTGAGTCTTTTGGGCGTAAAGACCGTAGGTCTTTCCACATCTATTTGCAACAATACTGTCTTTTCTTTCGAAGCAAGCAGTCTGTTGTATTTTGGATTTAATTGCAGAAGTCTGAAGTAGACATAATTGCAAAGTTTTTGCAGGGGTGAAATTCATCTCCCTGAATTTGAACATCTAAAATTAATGAATCTAAAATCATGGGATCTGTGAGATCCACAGAAAAGTTAGGAGAACAATTGAAATAAATTGGGACATTGCAGATATTGGTTTGCACCATCGACAGAAGAGATGTTTGATTTCTCTTGAGTATTTTATCACGCAAGGCGAGATATACTGGAGTATCTACTCCAATATGAACTAAGGGTTCAACAGCTATTTGAACTAAACCAAAATGAATATATCTGTAATTATTTTGAATATATTTTTGTATTGTTGTATTATTAAGGAGAAGTATGCTTTGACTATCTTCTTGAATACTTAATGTTTCTTCGTGTAGTTTTGACAGAAAAATTCAAGTTTTGAAATCTGTGAAACCTATTTTGTAAATGTTTTCTATGTGTTCTTCGACAGAAGAGATGTTTTGATTTTCTCTTGAGATTTTTATCACGCAAGGCGAGATATACTGGAGTATCTACTCCAATATGAACTAAGGGTTCAACAGCTATTTGAACTAAACCAAAATGAATATATCTGTAATTATTTTGAATATATTTTTGTATTGTTGTATTATTAAGGAGAAGTATGCTTTGACTATCTTCTTGAATACTTAATGTTTCTTCGTGAGTTTTGACAGAAAAATCAGTTTTGAAATCTGTGAAACCTATTTTGTAAATGTTTTCTATGTGTTCTTGAGGGATTGTCCAGTTTGAATAATCTATCGGCATATGTGTTTCACTACTTTGAACTATATTTTGGGACCTAGAGGTAGATCCTAATGACATTAGATTTCTAAACCTTAAAGCCATCTTGAACTATAAAAGAGTTCTCTTAAAACCTATGTTTTCAGTGTGGCAAAGTACGGGACCACTGACCGGGACCACCTATCTTCGGCTGACCAACGGATTCACGACTGACCAACGCAGTTCCAATCACCTAGACACAGACCTTAATTGAACAATTGAAAAAACTTGGGCCATTGCAGATATTGGTTTGCACCATCGACAGAAGAGATGTTTGATATCTCTTGAGTCTTTTATCACGCAAGGCGAGATATACTAGAGTATCTACTCCAATATGAACTAAGGGTTTCACAGCTATTTGAACTAAACCAAAATGAATATATCTGTAATTCTTTTGAATATATTTTTGTATTGTTGAATTATTAAGGAGAGTTATACTTTGACTATCTTGTTGAATACTTAAAGTTTCTTAGTGAGTTTGACAGGAAAAGCAGTTTTGAAATCTGTGTAACCTATTTTGTAAATGTTTTCTATTTGTTCTTGAGGGATTGTCCAGTTTGAATAATCTATCGGGTTTCACTACTTTGATCTACATTTTGGGACCTAGAGGTAGATCCTAATGACATTAGATTTCTAAATCTTAAAGCCATCTTGAACTATAAAAGAGTTCTCTTAAAACCTATGTTTTCAGTGTGGCAAAGTACGGGACCACCGACCGGGACCACCTATCTTCGGCTGACCAACGGATTCACGGCTGACCAACGCAGTTCCAACCACCTAGACACAGACCTTAATTGAATTCTGTGATAGTCTTGACAGACCTAAGATGAATAATCTCTAAGTTCATTAAAGTCATGGCTCTGATACCAAAAGAAAGAACAAGGATCATAAAAACATATGGAAATAGATAAATTGAAGGACAGGGATCAAGAACAGATATGAAAACAAGAAAAGAATGATATAAAAGATTGATTTTATAAATTGAAATGAAGATCTTACAGAGTAAGGTTGATTGATCGCAGATACAAACTCAGAGGATTTTACAAGCAAAGTTTTGCTCTAAATTCGCTCTGTCTAAACTATGAAAATACAATGAATATATAATGAAAAACTTTGAAGTCTTCGACAAGCTTGGTAGATGGAATATCACCGTCTACTTTTGCTTTATGTCTTGATAAGCTTTTGATAATGCGTCTTTTGACGTCTTTTGATAAATGGAATCTTCTTTTGAGTCAGCAACTTTAGTCTTCTTTTGTTAATGGGGAATATCATTTGATAGTGGGCATATTACACGTCTTTTGAAAAGCATTTGTCTTTGTCGGCCATCTTTGAGCTGTCTTTGTTTGCTTTTGATAGTGGAGCCTTGACTTCTTTTGCACGCGGTTTTTTTAGTGGGAATCTTTTCCCTGGGTATATTGTCTGTTGTAAATTTGAATAAAGTGGCACACGTTTCACCGAGAAACTTCTGGCCATTTGAGAAAGTGGCACGCGTTTCACCGAGAAACTTCTGGCCAATGTTTGAAAAGCAAAAAGATAAAGATATATATATATATATATATATATATATATATATTTAGTAAATCCTTTTCTGCATTTAAGATCTCTTTTAAAAAAAATATAATTGAAGAAGTGAGGGACTTTACAGTTGATATCAGATCAAATTGCGAACAACATGTTCATTGCAGAGGTGGGTCTGGTATTTGCCCCACCATTTGATCTTATGAATACGAACCAGTGAAAAAGGAACTGGGTCGGGGTAAAGCTTTTGAAAATCAAAATCCCATGCAAAAATCCTTGGAACTTTAAACTCAGCATGAAATTTGAGGGGTTTTTGAAAATTATTGAGGCAAGAGGATTCGGAGAAAACCTCTAACCCTTTTTTGACTTCTTGAGGTAAAATTCAAGAGTCGGAACCCATTTGTTTCCACCACTCGTGAAACCAAATAGGGAAATTTGAATCGCATCCAGTATGAAAAGTGAAAAACCATGAATGTGAAAAAGGACGAAGGTAAAAGGCTTTGACCAGGCCTTTTTATAATCAATATAATTGAAAGAGGGAGGTTGAAAATTAACAGAGAATGAACGGGTTTTGAAAATACCATCCCATTGGGTGGCTGAAATGACCTGCTTGATGATGCATTTTGAATAAATAGTATCCCCTTTTGAACATGTTCTGTGGCCTATCTCCACAGAGTCAGTCTACTAAAATGAATTCATAAAATTTTTGAAGTTTCTCTGGGTTGTCGGATTCCCAGTATTGACAAGAGGAAAAACGTCGTCTGATATAATCTTGTTTTTTGACACTTTGAGGGAGTTCAGTAAAGGGAGCAAACCGAGGTTTTCAGACCACGATTTGGAAACATATTTGTACTCATCACTAGATTGAAGAATTTGAGAAGTTTGGATCTATTTTGAAGGAGTAGCCAGAACTGATTTGTAGGGCAGTTCTGGTAGATTTTGAAGTGGACTGTATTTATTGTATTTTGAAGTAAGGGGAGTAAATTGACCCGTGGGTCTTTGAGTGGGTGCTTTTGAAGGTGTGGATGGAGGTAATTGAACTAATTATTTTGAAGGAATTTTGGGCATTTCATAATCCTTTGCTGTTTGAATATTTTGCTTGTGTTTTGCAGGATCCATTTTGGGATAACTGGGTTTGTGTAAAGGCAATGAAGAGAGGAAACAATATCAAGAAGTTTTAAAATGTAGTATGAGAAATTGTTGTTGAAGAACGGGGTATTTAAAGAGATGATTTGAGTACTATTGGAATATTTAAGTAAAAGAAATATTTTGAAAAGATAAAGTAAAAGAGAATGTATGATACGGTCTGAGCCAAAGACCTGTTTGAATTTGTCCTAACTGATCTATGATTTTTAACCTATTGTTTATGACTGACATAAGGAATTTTTTGTACGATTATCTAATATATTTGGAGGGTATTGCCTATGTTGTTTTGGAGTAGGTATTGAGAAAAATATTCTTTCTCGACTATTTGAAATTACGCATAAGTGGCATATGCCTTTTGAAGGTTGTTGTTCATCTTCTGATTGAAATCTTTTATCTTTCTTTTTCTTACGTATTGAAGGAGGTTCAATGTTCATTAAAACGAACATTGAGCAGAAAGAACATAACTATTTACGAGTTGTAGTTCTATAAGAGTTGTATTTTGCTTGAAGTTTGAGTTCTGAGCATAATGATAATCCTTCTTTTTTGATAAATGCAAACAGCTGACCAAAATTCATTTATGCGAAAGGAATATCTTCACTACCTATTGCAGTTTTTAATTTTTGAAATATTCTTTCAGCGAAGAGTCGGGGTAATCCCGATATGAAACGTTCCTTCCAAAAAGACATATTACAGTCTTCTCGTCGAAGAACATGAGTTAGGAAAACATCCTTATACCAAAGATAGTCAGTTAAGTATGGACATTTGAGATTTGTAAGAATAATTTTTGAAGAACTAAATTCTTCACTAGGATTTCCTATGAAATACATTGAAATTGTAACTATCAGGAATTCACCTGAATCATTTTGAGCAGTAATGTTTCCGTTTTCATCTTCAGTATGAATTTCATGATTAAGTATGCTTAATTTTGATTCGAGGGATAAGGATTTATCCCACCAGTTTCTTAACTGTCCTGTAAATCCTTGAATAATTAAGGCTGTTGAAGTTTCTTCATATTTCCTTTGATTTTGTAGGCTGCACGAGCCATACCCATCTCTCGTAAAGTATTGAGAATTTCATATTCTGATTTGCCATCTATATTCCATTCAATTATAGATTGGCCATCATATTTTGTACTTGTTAATTGATTTCTTTCCTCGTAACCAATATCAACAGGCATAGGCCGTCGATAATAATTGCGAGTATTGAACTGTCTTCTATGGTTTATTCTATTAATTTGAGTTTCATCATCTGTAAAAGGATTGTCAATAATATTGACTTCTTCTTCTGATTCTGAACCAGAATCAGTCGGATTGGAAGTTTGGGATTCATTATCTTGATTAATATTTTGATTATTATTGTTTTCGACACAATTAATTTTACTATCAGATGTACCTATTTCTGATAGCTTTGTTGAAATTTTATTGAGAAGGGAATCAGTATTGTTATTGAGGTTTATTCCTATCTCTTTTCCAGGAGGTAGGACATTTGTTGTAAAGAAAGGTTTTGCTGTTGTATTATTGAATATTGATAGTTATGTTTGTTGAGGTAGATTGTTGGAAATATGATCTACTTGGGTAGCTATAGTTTTAAGTATTTGATTTGAAAAATTATTTTGTTGAAAAATTTTATTAATATCTTCTGTATTAACAGGTTCTTTGTCATTCCGTCCACGTTTAAACGGATCAGCTATTACATCACCTTTTGGAGTATTGAGTTGTAATTTTTGAAGAGGAGGATGAACAGCTGTAACAGTCTCATTGTTACATAGCGTCCATTTTTTATGAAGAGTTGTATTAACGTGAATAACGGAATGGTTTTGATAATCATTAATGCATTCTATTGAAAGGAATATTGTTAGGAAAGTGTAAAAAGGAATATTTGTTTTAATTGTTTTCATTTTGATTATCCATTCATTAACAATTTTTTGTTTGATTGGTTTATCCAATTGTTTATACCAAATTCTTTTTGAATCATTAATTTTATCTTCAGCTTCTTGATTTAAATATTCATAGTCTGGTTTGAATTCTTTTCCAGACTGATCATATTAATCATACTGGAAACTGAAGGAGACATTGGAGGAGAATAATTTTGAGGAGAAGAGTGTTCTGATTGAGGTTTAGGAAGAGGGGTTGTAAATTCATATTTTTGAGTATTTCTTGAGACAGTCGAAAAGGAATGTCTCGAAGATTGTGATCTTTGGAAACTAGGAATATTAGAGTTTTGAATTTGTGAATTAAATTTTATAGTAATTTTGCCATCTTCTTCTTCTATTATTTGAGAAATATCTCTACGTTCTATGTTTCTGGGAATTTGAGGAGTATTAATTATGAATTGTTCTGGAATGGTTATTTCATTCCATTTGAGTCTTTTGGGCGTAAAGACCGTAGGCCTTTCCGCATCTATTTGCAACAATACTGTCTCTTCTTTCGAAGCAGGAAGTCTGTTGTATCTTGGATTTAGTTGAGAGGACAGAAGTCTGAAGTAGACTCTGTACATAATTGCGAAGTTTTTGCAGGGATTAAATTCATCTCCCTGAATTTGAACATCTAAAATTAATGAATCTAAAATCATGGGATCTGTGAGATCCACAGAAATGTTTGGAGAACAATTAAAATAAATTGGGCCATTGCAGATATTGGTTTGCACCATCGACAGAAGAGATGTTTGATATCTCTTGAGACTTTTATCACGCAAGGCGAGATATACTGGAGTATCTACTCCAATATGAACTAAGGGTTTGACAGCTATTTGAACTAAACCAAAATGAATATATCTATAATTCTTTTGAATATATTTTTGTATTGTTGAATTATTAAGGAGAGTTATACTTTGACTATCTTCTTGTTTTGAATATATTTTATATTGTTGAATTATTAAGGAGAGTTATACTTTGACTATCTTCTTGAATACTTAAAGTTTCTTCATGAGTTTTGACATAAAAGCAGTTTTTAAATCTGTGAAACCTATTTTGTAAATGTTTTCTATGTTTTCTTGAGGGATTGTCCAGTTTGAATCTATCGGCATATGTGTTTGACTACTTTGAACTACATTTTGGGACCTAGAGGTAGATCCTAATGACATTAGATTTCTAAATCTTAAAGCCATATTGAACTATAACAGAGTTCTTTTAAAAGCTATGTGTTCAGTGTTGTAGTACAAGACCACCACCGGGACCACCTATCTCAACGGCTGACCAACGGATACAAGGGCTGACCAACGCAGTTCCAACAACCTAGACACAGACCTTAATTGAATTCTATGATAGTCTTGACAGACCTAAGATGAATAATCTCTAAGTTCATTAAAGTCATGGCTCTGATACCAAAAAGAAAGAACAAGGATCGTAAAAACATATGGAAATAGATAAATTGAAGGACAGGGATCAAGAACAGATATGAAAACAAGAACAGAATGATAGAAAAGATTTATTTTATAAATATGAAATTATAATAACTATTCCAGAACAATTCATAAAATTTTTGAAGTTTCTCTGGGTTGTCGGATTTCCAGTATTGAGAAGAGGAAAAACGACGTCTGATATAATCTTGTTTTTTGACACTTTGATGGAGTTCAGTAAAGGGTGCAAAACCGAGGTTTTCAGACCACGGTTTGGAAACATAATTGTACTCATCATTAGATTGAAGGTTTTGAGAAGTTTGGATCTGTTTTGATGGAGTGGCCAGAACTGATTTGTAGGGTGGTTCTGGGAGATTTTGAAGTGGACTGTATCTATTGTAATTTGAAGTAAGGGGAGGAAATTGAACCATGGGTCTTTGAGTGGGTGTTTTTGAAGATGTGGA
This sequence comes from Dorcoceras hygrometricum, assembly GCA_001598015.1. Classification (NCBI taxonomy): domain Eukaryota; kingdom Viridiplantae; phylum Streptophyta; class Magnoliopsida; order Lamiales; family Gesneriaceae; genus Dorcoceras; species Dorcoceras hygrometricum. Next base: position 18,574 of record KV006414.1, read on the forward strand.
TGGAGGTAATTGAAGTAATTGTTTTGAAGGAATTTTGGGCATTTCATAATCCTTTGCTGTTTGAATATTTTGCTTGTGTTTTGCAGGATCCATTTTTTGGATAACTGGGTTTGTGTAAAGGCAATGAAGAGAGGAAACAATATCAAGATGTTTTAAAATGTAGTATGAAAAATTGTTGTTGAATAACGGGGTATTTAAAGAGATGATTTGAGTACTATTGGAATATTTAAGTAAAAGAAATATTTTGAAAAGATAAAGTAAAAGAGAATATGTATGATAAAGCCAAAGACCTGTTTGAATCTGACCTAATTGATCTATGATTTTTAACCTATTGTTTATGACTGACATAATGAATATTTTTGTACGATTATCTAATATATTTGGAGAGTATTGCCTAAGTTGTTTTTGTGAGACCTGAAATGTAATTAAGATTAATTTGTTGGAATTAATCGGTTTTTGGAGATTTCTGGTGGTTCAGATCTCTGTTTGGAAGTTGGTTTGTAATTTCGGGTCAGAAATCGCATTTAGAACAAATCTGGGAATTTTGGTTTTTTGAGTTTGAAATCTGGTTTTGCGAGAAATTTGTATGTTGGTGAAATCTATCTGTTTCGTGAGAAATCTGTTCGAATTTTGTGAAATCTGGACGCTTAGCGTTGCGGCATGTTTTGTAGAGTAGGAAAGGAAACGTCGTCGTTTAGAGATATCTGGTAGAAATCTGGTTTTGCGAGAAATTTGTATGTTGGTGAAATCTATCTGTTTCGTGAGAAATCTGTTCGAATTTTTGTGAAATCTGGACGCTTAGCGTTGCGGCATGTTTTGTAGAGTAGGAAAGGAAACGTCGTCGTTTTAGAGATATCTGGTAGCGCTAGACGTATTGAGAAGTCTGCTCGCGCGTTTTATGTGTTGTATTCCAAAACGCCGTCGTTTGGTGAAGTCTGGTTGTTTTGTGAGTAGGAGGGATCTGATGCGTTAGTGTGTAGAGATCTGGTCTCCATGTGTTTTGCATCGTGTGGGATACGACACCGTTTAGATTAGTTGGCGCGACGTCGTTTTGAGTGTAGCGCTAGTGAGAGACCTGTTCGCGTGAGGAGAGGTCTGTTGTGTGTAGCGCTAGTTGTGAAAATAGACGTCAAACGCGGGTCAACACTTCCTGTTCAGATTGCTCCAACGTTGTTGCTAACGTCCAGACCTCACCGTGGTGCTATGCGGCGTCGTTTTGAGCGGTTACCGCTATTTCCAGTTTTTAGCGTTTTGGCCTCCAGATTTCACCGTGGTTTTGGAGCGACGTCGTTTCGGGGTTTGAGCGTTGTTTAGCACGAGCGAGCGTTGCTGGTGGGATCTGTTTCTGTCGGTGGAATAATTAAACAGATTTCTCGCGCTTATTTAAGAAGCATGGCTTGGCTTCGTTTATTTCACCAGACCCCATACTTAGTAAATTCTCTCGACTTTCGTTCTCTGTTTCTCAAACCCTCGGGTACTGTTCACCGTAGATTTTATCCGGCGATTCCGTTGATCCCGGCCACCGTTTTTCACGTTCGAGGTAGCGTTGGACTCCTATTGGAAAGCTCTTTCATCTCATACCCATTTTGGAGGCTGTCGTTGGCTGGAACAAAAGCACGAATTTGCTGCTTTTATTCGTGCGTTGCATGGTCGCAGGTAGCTTCTCGAATTCGTGTTGAGATCTTGTTCTTGGCCTTCTTTCGAGCTCCCTATGTACTTGTATTGTTGAGATAGGTTGATGGTCTGAATTTTCATAATTCCAGCTGTGAATTTTAGGAGTTGGCCATGTGTTTATTGTAGAAGGCCGTGAGATCTGAATTGTTTTTGCGTGTGTTGTGCGTCCAGATTTCAGGCTGTGCGTGTATTGGTTAGCAGGCTTCGGAGCGGATTTCCCAGGCTTGAATTTTGGTAATCGTTGTGCAAATTAAGAGGTACGGATCTTGAGCTTGTAATTCAGCGTGGAACTTGGCTTGGATGAATTGCGAGATGACTGTGTTGGACTGCCGTGCTTGGTTGTTGTCCTTGTTGAGGACTGTGTATGCTTATTTTGTTTAATTGCTGTGTTGGATATGTTTATATGCTTGTGTCCCATCATGTTGCATACACGCATGACTTAAGAGGTACGGATCTTGAGCTTGTAATTCAGCGTGGAACTTGGCTTGGATGAATTGCGAGATGACTGTGTTGGACTGCCGTGCTTGGTTGTTGTCCTTGTTGAGGACTGTGTATGCTTATTTTGTTTAATTGCTGTGTTGGATATGTTTATATGCTTGTGTCCCATCATGTTGCATACACGCATGACATTCCATTTCAGTTTTGGAAGCCATTGCCTTGTTTCGTTGTTGCTTCTTAGTTTTCTTACCACGATGTGAGGGCGAGCGATGATTCCGCACTCTCATTTCCCCTATGCACCGAGTGGCTAGCTACCACAGTTCATAGGTTGGGTTGTTGATGCATCTGGTAAGGGTGGGCGAGTAGGGGTGAGTGGGTAGCACCCACATGTCCTACACCCACCGTGGACACATATTCTGTTGCAGTTTCCGTTGAGCTGTTGTCTCCTTTCTCATGCATAGCATCTGCATTTTATTCTTGCTGTTCACTGCTGTTTTATAGCTTCTCTCCGTACTGGGGTTTGAACCCATGTCTCTCTGGGGCTTGGTTATTTTCCTTGTTTGTGTTTTTTCAGGAAACCCAGGTTTTACAGCTGGTCGTGGTTTTAACCCAGCTGGTGGTGCCCCAGGAGGTGGTTGAGTATCCCAGTAGCGTATAGCATATTTATATGTATCAGTACTGTTAGCCAGGGGATGCCCTGCGCTTTGTTGTTGTCTTGCTATACTGTGTTTTTGTTGGCTGACAACTATGTTTTGTTGTTTTTACAAACTGGGATATATTTTGAGTATCGCACTATTTTAAATTATATCGTTTTAAACAGTCAGGCCAAAAGCGAAAATTTTACCCTCTTTTTGATAGCTTCCGCATGTGTTTGTGTGTTTTTACTCTGATATGAGCACGAGGCCTGACATTTTTGGTATCAGAGCTTAAGCTGGGATAAGCTCAATTTCTTTGATCACAATCGAGTCTAGGCACAGTGTTGTGTGTTGCATTTGCTTGACTATGTGACGACGTGCTGCATATTTCTATGTTATATGCTGTATCTGTTCTGTTTTGCTTGATCCTGTTGAGTGTTTTCGCAGATGCCGCCTAGACATCGTGGTAGAGGTAGGGGGCAGTTTGAGGAATCAGCAGGACAGAATGAGGATAGGCGTAGTGCCCGTAGTCATACTCGTGTTAGCAACGAGGAGGAAGATGAGATTGCGGCACCTCCTGCGGAGCGGATGGATGTTGTTATAGCACGGTTTCAGAAGACGAACCAATGGTGATGAGTCCATTGAGGATGCGGACTCGTGGCTCCGTAACATCATTGGTCTTTTTGATCGGGTGCAGTATGATGATGATCTTCGACTGAGTTTAGCGACCCTCTTGCTTAGTAAGGCAGCAGAGCGCTGGTGGCGAGGCGCTTCGAGTACCTTTTTGGAGACCGCTGTTGGGATCTCTTGGGACAGTTTCTGCGAGACCTTCCGGCAGGAGTATGTGCCCGAGTCTTATGTGAACGTCCGGGAGCGGGAGTTCGACCATCTGGAGCAGGGTTCCATGACTGTTCGGGAGTATGCTAGGAAGTTTTCTTCTCTGTTGGAGTATGTTCCCCATGTTTCTGGTCGGGAGAGGGCCAAGCGGATTCGATTTCTTGAAGGCTTGAATGAAGAGTTGTATCAGATGGTGCTGACCAGCAAACCCAAGAGCTATGCTGAAGAAGTTGACACTGCTATTGATATCGAGGAAGGTTTGCAAAATCGTCGTGCTCGTATGCAGCAGGCAGCGCAGGTTAGTCGTCCTGCTATTCAGGGAACGCAGTCTTCCCAGTCCTCCCAGTCAGCCCATCAGCCGCAGCAGCAGCAGCAACAGCAGCAGGTGGCTCAGCAGTCTGGCCGTCAGAGGTTTCGACCCTGCGGTGCTCGTATGCAGCAGGCAGCGCAGGTTAGTCGTCCTGCTATTCAGGGAACGCAGTCTTCCCAGTCCTCCCAGTCAGCCCATCAGCCGCAGCAGCAGCAGCAACAGCAGCAGGTGGCTCAGCAGTCTGGCCGTCAGAGGTTTCGACCCTGCGGTCAGCAGTTCAAGAAGAAGTCGGGTTCTGGCTCTTCTGGTTCAGGCAGCTCGAGTAGCAGCGGTTCTCGAGCTGAGTTTTGTGGCTTTTGCGGTGGAAAGCATCCATCTACGCAGTGTGTTGGTGTGCAGGGCTCCTGCAACCTTTGTGGTCAGTACGGGCATTTTGCTAGAGTTTGTCCGTCAGCTGGATCATAGCAGACCGCAGCCCAGCCTCAGGGTCGAGGAGGTCAGTCTAGGGGTTGTTCCCCTCAGTTTCAGCAGCCCCGATTGGGAGAGACTCAGTTTAGGCCATTTCAGCAGCCTGGTCCGTCGCGGTTGGGACAGACGTCTCAGCCTTTCTTCTCTGGACCCCAGCATGCTCAGGTTAACGCCATCACTAGGGAGCAGGCCGAGGAGACACCGAGTCGGGTGATTGCATGTACTTGCCTTGTTTTTGATTTTCCTGTGAGTGTATTGTTTGACACCGATGCATCGCATTCGTTTATTTCTGTTCGTTTGTTGTTGAGCATGGTCTGTGTACCATTTCGTTGCGCGATGCTGTTTCCGTGTGTACCCCTGGCGGTGTGAGCTTGTTCTCCCAGGAGGTTTTGTTGGATGGTGTGTTGCGGTTTGGTGAGCATGTCCTGTTAGCGAACTTGATCCGTTTGATGCTTTGGGATTTTGATTGCATAGTTGGGATGGATGTGCTGTCCAAATATAGGGCCTCTGTGGACTGTTTCCATGGAATTGTGCGCTTTAGGCCTTTGTCTGGCGAGAAGTGGGACTTCTACGGCCAGGACTCTAGATCGAAGATTCCCCTAGTCTCAGCGATGGAGATATTTATCTTGTTGTCTTTGGGGAATGCTGGCTTTATGATCTACGCTTTGGATGCGTCTTCTTCTTCCCGTGTTCAGCTAAGTGACGTTCCCGTGGTGCGAAATTTCTCGGAGGAGATTCCTCGTTTCCCTCTGAGGCGGGAAATTGACTTCAGCATAGAGCTGGTGCCTGGCACAGCTCCGATTTCGCGTGCTCCTTATCGTTTGTCGCCTGCGGAGTTGAGAGAACTCAAGGTGCAGTTAGATGATTTGCTGGAGAAAGTTTTTATCCGACCTAGTATGTCACCGTGAGGAGCGTTTATACTATTTGTGAAGAAGAAGGATGGCTCAATGCGGATGTGCATTGATTTTCGCCAGTTGAATAAAGCTACTGTCAAGAACAAGTACCCGTTGCCGAGAATCGATGATCTGTTTGATCAGTTGCAAGGTTCTGCGGTGTACTCGAAGATTGATCTTCATTCAGGGTACCATCAGCTGAGAGTGAGAGAACAAGATGTCGCGAAGACTGCTTTTCGTACCAGATACGGGCATTTCGAGTTTCTGGTGATGCCGTTTGGATTGACTAATGCCCCTGCAGTCTTTATGGATTTGATGAACCGAGTTTTCCACGAGTTTATCGATCAGTTTGTGATCGTGATCATCGACGACATCTTAGTCTATTCGAAGACTCATTTGGAGCACAAGGAGCATTTGCGTATTGTCCTTCAGACGCTGAGTGACCAGCAGTTGTATGCAAAGTTTTCCAAGTGTGAGTTCTGGTTGGATCACGTCGTATTCTTGGGACATGTGATTTCAGCCGAGGGGATTTTGGTGGATCCCAGTAAGGTTGATGCCGTTCTGAATTGGGAGCGTCCCAGGAATGTTTCCGAGATTCGTAGTTTCTTGTGCCTGGCTGGCTATTATGGTCGCTTCATTGAGGGATTCTCTAGTACAGCAAATCCGATGACTCAATTGACTCAGAAGGACAAGAGTTTTGTTTGGACTGAGCAGTTCGAGAATGCCTTTCAACTGCTTAACAAGAAACTGACTACTGCACATGTGTTGGCTCTGCCGTCTGGAACAGGTGGATTCGTTGTTTGTTCTGACGCTTCGCTAAATGGATTGGGTGTTAGAGTAGATGCCCAACTAGCCAACTTGTGGCGTGTGGGTTTTATTGACTCTTTGTATAACGATCTTTATATATGATATACGCATTTCTTTATGGCATTCTTTATTTTCATTATGATTATAATGTTAACAATTGTGTTGGATAAAGACCTAGAATGCACCATAGTGTATGTTAGATGTGATAGTGGATGTGATGGCTATCATGAAACACATCTAATAGTCACTGTGTATTCTGAACACGTTCCTAGTCGATTGGGCCGTAAAAATGAGGATAAGGCCGCCCGAGCTAGAGACTAGCATCTGCGATGTGAAGTACCATGTTTCATTGGTAGGGAACATTGTGATGTTCTGAGCATGCAGATGGATAGTGACCTGGTGATCTATCGAACTACTCTCGTTCGGACTTTCCAAGTGGTTACCATTTGTCGAGTGGATAAGTCCGAGGTCTTGGTTGTACTAATTAGTCCTCACTACTCGAAACGTCATTGAGACTCTACATGATAGGCGCCTCACTTTGACCCGTTTACCGACTCACTTGGGTCATTAGGTGGCGGGATTGGGTGAGGTCCCGATGCATGTAGGAGTCGATGCTTCGTTGTCGAGGATTCACCGCTCGCTTTCATGCGTGGATATCCTATGCCAGATGGATAGTGACCTGGTGATCTATCGAACTACTCTCGTTCGGACTTTCCAAGTGGTTACCATTTGTCGAGTGGATAAGTCCGAGGTCTTGGTTGTACTAATTAGTCCTCACTACTCGAAACGTCATTGAGACTCTACATGATAGGCGCCTCACTTTGACCCGTTTACCGACTCACTTGGGTCATTAGGTGGCGGGATTGGGTGAGGTCCCGATGCATGTAGGAGTCGATGCTTCGTTGTCGAGGATTCACCGCTCGCTTTCATGCGTGGATATCCTATGCTATCTGAGGAGACAATAGTGTGATAAATCTCTGGCCAGATTACTGGATGTGTTTTAGGTAAATGAGTTTACCTAGTAACACTCGTGATGTCACTATTTGATCTCCAAGATGTATGCATATTTATCGGATCTCTAGCGACTCTCGATTTACCAATGGTCGTTGATCTGATCGGGATATATGTGTTGAAAGGACTGAACTGTACGTTAACCACGACCAACTGGTTCTTGCAGGCACTATCAGTGATACCTAGGGGATCATGGCGCGATGTTGCTAGGCGCTTTACCATGATCCATTGGGCAAGTCCGAAATTGTGATTTCGGAGTCACAATGGTTGTGAGCCCACGGCTAGCTGTATCCCTGAACCATTGAGGGTCACACAAGTACTGGATTCACGATTCCCGTACGGAAACTAAACTCAATGTGTTGAGCATAGGAGGAGAAATTTAGGGAGTGCGACTTCCTAAAAGTCAACAGGGGTCAAATTGCGATTTTACAAAGTTGAGGGGCTAAACTGTAATTTTGGACTGGGTGGTCTGAAAATTGTTTTTCGCATCATAATATTCAGTTTTGGAAACTGATTCGATCGGTCCGATCTGACCGTCGATCGGAGTTACGATGAAACCGCAGTGATTTAAATGAACCGAATGTTTATATGGACCTGGGCCTGACCCAAGTCCAATGTGCTGGTTCAAGACCATCATAGGTCTATATGTTGATATGACCTAGGGCTACAATCATAACTTGAACTCACATCAACCCTAGCCTCCAACCTCACAAGCGCCGCCCCCCTCTCCCTCGACCACCTAACGACCGCAGCCCCTCCGCCACCGTGCCGCCGCGCCACCACCGTGATCGGACTTGTTCCGATCGTCTTTTCGAGGTGATTCGGTCCTTGGCAAATTCATCAGCTCTTCTAGTGCAGACTGACGGAGGATTCTTGTTTCCGGTCGTGGACCTGATTAGGAGGATCTACCGCCGTCTACATTTCAAGAGCTAGAATTCCCTGTGAATCTGGTTGGAGCCAGGCGCCTAGACGCCAG